>LQNS02278091.1:17160752-17172384 GCA_001587735.2 Parhyale hawaiensis | reverse complement strand
AAATTTCTCGTTCATCACCCTCTTAATCCAAAAAATGAGAAGCGCCTTGTATGGATTACAGATGCATTTGTGCTTACTCTGTACTTTACCCTATTAATCCGAAAAATGCTTATCTGTTCAGATTGCACTTCGAACTATAGCCAGATGTTCGGATTAGGGAGGGGTTCGGAATATTGAGGTGCGGATTAGAGGGGTTTTACTGTACAAGCTTCACGCTTCTTGCTAGTGTCCCGACTGTAAAGAAAAAGCAAATGTACGTCACCATGCCATATTTCGGCCAGCAGTCGGAGAAGCTGAGGCGCGAGCTTACGTTGCTGGTCGGAAAGTTTTTCCAGTGTGTCGATTTGAATGTAATTTTAATTGATAGATTTACAATAGGTTCATTTTTTAACTTCAAGGATAACCTTCCTGTCAGCAGGCTCTCGTCCGTCGTATACAATTATTGTTGTCCACAGTGTGGATCTGGGTACGTGGGGTGTACCTCGCGTACTCTTAGAGTAAAGACTTTCGAGCATGCTAGCAGGAGCTTCAGAACTGACTCAATACTTGCCCATCCCCCGACATAATCCATTAGATCTCATGCAGAGCAATGCAATTGTATTGTAAAAGATGAAAATTTCAAGATTTTAGGTTCAGGCAAATACTCTATAGACTTGGCGCCAATACACTTCGTGGTCCTTCCGTGGAGGGCCTTCGGAGTTCGCAGAGAGCAATGCCTGGGGGAGGCTCTGCGTAGTTAGGCACGGGGGATTAATGTTCAGGGGGTGCCGGGGTCGTGGTTGGTGATCGGCGAATACGTTCTCTGAGGGAGAAACATGGATGTCATACGAAGGGAGCTATTCGTACGCTGATAAGGAGAAGACAAGTTCTCCTGTATGATCTCCAAGGACAGCGTGAGACGGGTTAGGGTCCTGGTCTCACTGGTAAAGGGTATAGAAGCAAAACTACAAGGACCAGCTGCGTGAGGTGGCGTTGCATCGAGGGGTCGACGGCTGGAGGTCGACGTCCCGGGTGTCTGTGGGGGAAATAGGTTGTCTGCTAAGGAGAGCGAAACCTTCCGCGTGCAGGGAATAAACACATGGATATGCCTGGGGTAACCGACTCGCTCTCTGAGTCTGGGTTGGGATAGTCTTCAGCAAGACTTAAGGACTGATGGACGTGCTCCCGTTTGTGCTCCGAAGGAGCGGAAGAGTGCTTGGTCTTGAGTTTCATAGGGGAAGGACGTAATATCCGCTCGGCTCCGAGGGGAAATTCTACTGATAGGTAATGGATAGTCAGGGTTCGCACCGAGAAATCCTCGAATGGAGCAGGGACTCGCTTTGGGAGGTCCTTCATTTCTTCGAGGTCGTAAGAGGACGAGTTGGGTCTCCCGAAACCGAGTGACTTGGTGTAGTTTTTGAGTCGTAGGGTTAAGGGGAGAGTGGCAGTGGGAGTAGAGGAAGTAGCTCTGCTTTCAGAGGGGTTGGTTGAGAGGAGTAGATAAGCTCCCCTCCCAAGTGGTGATACCGCGTTTAGCGCTTATGGCTCGTCGCAGTATAGGGCTAGTTCGAAATCGGAGTCCACTGTGAGCCATGCGCTACTGGAGTGGGGAGTGCAGTGGGTTGGGGGTTGCTGAAGGCCGTCTGAGATTTCTTTCTCACAGGGGGCCGTGTATCTTGCACATATGGGTAAATAACGTTTATGCTTCGTTCTGCCATGGGAAGGCAGCACCTAATGCACTTTCGATACCAGAATTGGTTACGTGCTAAGGGTACAAGACAAATGAACTTGAGAACTTCTCAGTAAACTAAAGCTAGGGTAGGAGGGTTATCTGAGGACATGAGTCCCAGCTTGCCCGCAGCTCGGACTTCTAGGGCCGAGGACATGGAAGATGCTGTTCGTAGTAACAGCTTCGGGAGTAGGCTGACGCCAGTCGCGAAGGATATGAAGTAGGTCATCTAGTCCCCCCTTCCCAATGTCTGTGACGCTATGGTAGGGGGAGAGTAAGAGGTCCCAATCTTAATGAGGGATAGTATAGGCTGTGATGAGTGACGTGTTGAGCACCAAGTGTGTCGCATGTTAGGTGCAGCAGTGGTTGCCTGGGAAAACGAGACGGAGCGAGGGGAAGCGAGAATAAAGCTAAAGACAGCCAGTGTCTATGACGTTGGGAAGGCGAGAGTGAAGCGAAGGAAGGTCTGCCCTTCGCTTCTCATGCTAGCCCTTGTTTGCTTCTGTTTGCTGCTAAGCCAGAGGGCAAAGCGAAGAGGCGCGACTTATCAGCGTCGAAGGCGCTGTGGGAGAGCTCCGGGCGAAGGAGCGGAGTCAAAACGAGGCGAAAGCAGGAACTCTTCCACATGGCGAAGAGAGGGCGAAGACATGAGATTCTAAGCGAAGGAGGAAGCTTCGAATATGATTCGACAAGGTGAGCGAAGGTAAGGCGACTTTTCGTTTCCGCGAAGCGAGAGGGAATGAGGCGAAGAGAGCGGGCAAGCGACCATTGGAGAAATGAAGAGAAGCGAAGCAAAGGCTTTTGTTCGCTTTTGAAGTTCTGCTTGCTCACTTTCGTCTGCTGCTGGCCGCTTCTGTTCACTTCCGGAGCGGAGCGACGTGGTGCGAGGTAAGCGGAAATTTGAATATTCGCTACCTCAAGGAGGGCGAAGCAAGTTCGTCTTCCAGAGAGGCCGTCTCGAATAGATCGATGACCTCTTCTCCTAGATGGTGGGACCGTTGTCAATAGCTTTGACTAGGCGTAGAACAGAGGTGAGTGGCGATTCGGAACTCTTGTATCGCCTGTAATTGCCCCGTTGCTTGGGGCACAGGGAGCAGGGGCCAGGGCGCTGCTTGAGGTCGGCTAGGACTCTGTTCCCGCCTGAGATCATGCAGAGTGTATGTCTGACACGAGTCTTTGTTGCATAGGTGGTAGGAATCCGACAGGGTGTCTGTAAGATCTTCCTGAAAAATTAACTGTTTGTAAATTATGGTACAGGAAACCCCGGATGTAGGACATGAGAGGTTTGGAACCTCTAAGGAACCAAACAAAAGGTATGGCTCGGTTGTCTGGGGACTCAGGACCCGACATGACAGCGGTCTACGCTACTGAAGCTAGGACCGTGGACATGGATGAAGCTTACTCCTAGGGAAATGGTTAGTTATAGCACGGAACTTTAAGGCTCTGTTTCCGAGCAGAACGATATCACAGAAGAAAGAGCAAGGGGCATATAGTATGCCAAGAGAAACGGGGAACCCATGTACGATGGTGTTCACACACAGAATCAACGCGCATGGGAGCAGCAAATCAGGAAAGAAGAGGAAGAACAGAATAAAGCATAAGGGAGTAGGAGTATGAAACTGGGAAGGAAGCAAAGTGGGCACGAAAGAGAGACGTCCCGAAGACCCAGCTAATGGCTGATGTAACCTATGCGGGCCCCCAGGAGTTGCCTGGCCCCATGGCAAAGCATGGACGAACCTAAATTAACTTAACCTTATGGGCCATCCTATGCCCCCTGAGGGGTATTCCTAGGGAAATACGAGAAGGGAGAAAAATGAAGCGAACTGTAGCGAAGCGTAGAGAAGTTAAGCAACGAGGTCATGGTCTGGGGCAGAACCGAAGCAAGGGCGAAGTGGCAGAAGTGAGGCAGAGTTCACACCTACCCCAAGTCTATGACGTTGGGGGGAGGGGGGGGCGTGAGGAAGGAAGACCGAAAATTAAAAATTTTCGTTTCTTCGAAGCGACGAAATGCGAAGCGACAGAAGGCGGAACTACGCGAAACTTTTGTTCGCTATTGTTCACTTCTGTTCGCTTCTAAAGCGAACGGGAGTGATCTGAGAAGCTGTGGAATAGCTCGGTTGAGAGAAGGCGGTGAGGTTGGAGCGAATGAAGGCCGAAAAATGTTCGAAAATTTCGTGTCCACGAAGCAAAGAGGAGCGACGTGAGGAGAGGCGGAACGACCAGAAGTGGAGCGACGCGAACCTTTGCATGCTTTCGTTCGCTTCTGTTCACTTGTTCGCTTTTATTCATCTTAAGGCGAACAGGAGCGATCTGAGACGCTGGAAAAACTTGGAGAAGAAGAAGAAGGCGTGAAGGCTGAAGAATTTACATCCTCATTTCATCGAAGCGAAGAGAAGTGACACGACGAGAAGCAGCGACGGAAGGAGGGGCGAGGGAAGCCTCGTCGAGTTTCGTTCGCTATTGTTCGCTTCTACGGCGAACAGGAGCAATCTGATATGCTGGAATAATTTGGAGGAGGAGAAGGCGATAGAGCCAAAATGACGTGAAGGCCGAAGATATCACATTCTTGTTTCTTCGAAGCGAAAAGAAGCGACGCGACGAGAAGCTGAGCGACGGCAGGCGGGCGAGGAAAACCTTCATCTTCATGTTCGCTTCTTTTCACTCTGTTCGCTTCTTAGGCGAACAAGAGCGATCTGAGGCTCTGCAACAAGTTGGGGAGAAGAAGGCGGTAGAATCGAAGTGACGTGAAGGCCGAAGATTCCGTTTTCTTTGAAGCGAAAAGAAGCGACGCGACGGCAGGCGGGGCAAGGAAAAACCTCATTCGCTATTGTTTGCGTCTTTTCACTTCTGTTCGCTTCTTAGGCAAACAGGAGCGATCTGAGACGCTGGAACAATCTTCGGGTGAGAGGTGTGAATTGAATGTCGGAAGGATCTCTGAAGTACTTTGTTATATATGCGTTTAGCCCATACAACATTCCAATGTGTTAGCTTTAACATTCAAATGTATAGACGCATTCTTTGTATCATGCGAGTTCATGTTTAGGCGGATGTAGCCGCCGTCTCCAGGTCAGAGTCTGACGGATAAGGAACAAAAAGGACACATACCTTACCATACAAAATATGCTTATTTACCAGCATCGCTAAATGTGAGCGACATGCGTAATTCTCAATGACCTTCTGGCCAGAACCTTATCAATAAAGGCTGTCTGTCAAAGCAGGTAATCAGAGTTTCGGAGATATTTGTTATTCTCATAAACGTACAGTAATTTACAAGCGGACTTCCAACTCAATTCTGGCGGAAGCAACCGGTGTTCTAAAAGAAGCCGGCAATCATAGATATTGAAAGGCGCTTGTGCTATCACGCGTCAGCTTATTCGGTACTTAGCCTTACTGTGCCAACATTGTCTACTGCATTCTGCTTCTAGCACTTATTCAGATGTAGACCTTGTACTTTGTTGTCTGCATCTATCAGTTTCATGCTTGCTACTTATTATTGGATCATATTTTCTAAGTCTTGTATAATAAGCCTTGTATAAATAAACATACGACATTCCTCCACCATTCAGCACTGTAGCCTGATAACATTACTTTGCATTGAAGTTCCCTCTCACAACCAAGTACGGTGACGAACTCAACTAGAACTTATCCACGCATACAAGGTGAATATATTACATACTTCCTTTAGGAAACGCCAAAGGCTAAGATATTCGACTCAGTGCATGGGCATGCAGATGAGAAGAAGCTAACTTGAGCACAGGAGAGACACGTGGCGATGAAGGAGATGTTGCCTGTACGGAGATCAAAGACGATCTGAGGAACCTCGGCTCCAGGTCACCTTATACAGAGTGAGATAGAGATAGAGGGGGAGTGATTACGTCACAGAAGCAAAAAGCGAAGAGAAGCGAACTGAAGGGATCAGAAGAGAATATTGCGAGGGAAGCACTGTGTGCTCACATCGAATTTTTCTTCTGCTCTCTGCCTTCCTTCGTCTTTCCAAAATGAAACAAAGAAATGTTAATCAATTAATGAAAGATCCAAGGAAAGGCTACCCGCAGGCTAACACAATTTTGAAACGCCATAAAGGAAAAATAAGTGGCTTCTAGCCGTTCCTGCAGTCTTTCATCGCGCCAGCCAAACTTCAGACATGCGGGAAAAATCAGTTTCAGATCTCTGCAGCCGTTGCTACCTCCTTCTTATTAAAGCTCCTTGATCATCTCTCCGTCTGATCCCTTTAAAAACTGTTCAGTTCAGAACTCATATTCATAGTGAAAATTTTATTGGAATTCTTTAATTTAAAAACGGTAGCTTTTTTACGTATCCAAGATACAGGACTGCAATAGCACAAACCTGGCGACGGCTTATAGCTATTATCTGAACCTAAGCTCCTCTGCATGAAGCTGTTCGTAGAAGAAAAGTGCTAGGGAACTTGACTATATAGGTTTAAGCTTATGGAAGAATAGTACATTTTCGGTAGAGAAGTGTTCTGAAGAGTGGATGACAGGGAAGAAAAAGGGGTTCCACTGACGCAATAATTTCCTGACGTCACTGAGTGACGGGGCGGTAATCCCCAGTTAAAAACGCAACTGACAAGGTACCAGTAGCAATAGTAACACAACTCTCAGCATTACTGTAGGGTTTTAGGTCAAGTTACAAAAGACGCACCTTTGAGGGGAGAGCGCGCATTTACAGCAGCAACTGTGGCAGGAGGGGCTGAAGTGAGAGGAGGAGGTGATGGTAGGGAGATGGCGGTGGTGCGGGACGGTGACGATGGGGACGTGCTCGTCGCGCCCGACTGCTGCTGTCCCAACAGTGACGGTGACGACACTACGATGATTTGATGAGAGACAGTGTCAGCAGTCTGGCCCGTGCTTAAGCGATGCACCTGCAGACGCAGAAGATTTACATGTAAGAAGACTACTTTATTTGTTACCCCACCGCATGGAAGAAGATGCTGTCAGTAATTAAAGGGGTGGTATCACTATTTCTGGAAAATTCACTCAAGTGAAAATATGAAGGCGGGATATATGAGGATAATTCTGTGGTAAATAGTTGAAACCAAAAATCTCGTAATAAAGAAATAAACAAGTCTGAAGATAACTTTGAAGATTACACATATTCGAATGAACACACGAATACGGAGGATCAAGAGGAGTGCTCTGACGAACGTGTCACGGTCAACATGCACATTGCAGTCTGTCGTCAGAGCAGGCACATCAGCCCAGCGTTAACATTCCTTCACAAACAGATCCAAAGCCCAGAACATAAAGTGCATCGAGGGCAAGACTGACCTGACAAATCAATAAACGAAGTTAAATATAGCAATTGATGTGACTGTTGCATAGGTGCAACTGCTTCATTGGAGGTGTAGTCCATCCACTCATCCCTCTTGGGATATCATATATACGCCGGGTACCACGCGATGATGAAACAAAGATGAATATATCTAAACAGGGACTGGATTTTGAAGTCGTTCTTAAAATTTGTTTTTAAGAACAAAGACCGACTGCCTATTGACTTTGTTTTGCTTTAAAGAACGAGTTTAGAATGATGAAATGATGGCAGATCCATTGAATCAGGTGACAAAAAATGAGAAGCTGAGATACTTATAAAAGTAATCTTTGCCTTCATTATACATAAATAATAAATAAAATAGAAAATTGAAATTATTATAATGAACGTTATTTAGTAGTTATAGTATGGTAAATAAATGAAAAAATTGCTATGATACCACTGTTTCAAGTGATGTACTTGCAGATAGAAGATTCGCCTGCACTTAGACGAAGTAAAATGTGAAAGAATTAGGAAATATATACGGATGGAAATAACGGATGGCAAGAAGGTGAGGACACGAAAACTACAAAAAATACTGTACATTGAAAGAGGTAACGTTCTCCTGAAGTAATGGTATGAATTCATGTTCAAATTATGAAGACCTTGCATCTAAGTGATGCGCTATGCAAAATGCGTAGATATTATTACCGGTATTATTATTTCATACTACCTACAGTAGTTTCTTTCAGCCTCTACCCACACAGTAGCTACACTGTGACCCAAAGAGAGGGAAAACAAGGGACATACCGGGATATTAGGGGTACCGGAAATTCTGCCTGCTTTTCTGTAACCAAACTAAATCATCAGATTAAGTCTAGACAGCTGTTGTCAAAGATCAAATCAGATGCCAGATACTCAGTTAACCATCGTATTTAGTTAATCTACTAATGTAAATTGTTTAAACGCATTTACTATCCATGGAAGACAAAAGTTTCATTGCATGTGGTGTGAATTCTACAACGTACGCTTCGAGTTATCGGAGCAAGGAAAACTATTCTATGTCTGCAGACCTTTACTGTCAGTAACTCGAAGGTCTGACTGCATCGCTGCATAAAAAACGTCCTGCTCATGTGAACTTCAATTAGTAATTTCGTAACATGATTACGCAAGACCCGATTCTCCCACACAAACTCAAAGAAAAGCTAGAACGCCTCGTGGCGTTAGACCATCACCCGCGTTAAACAAAGACATAAAGCTATTAAATATAATAATAACAACTAAAATGCCTCGTTGCGTAAGACGATCTGCCGCGGTGGAGAAAATTCAACGCCGTAATTTTTTATGGCCAGCTAAGCCTAGTTTTTTGGCATGGGTCACATCTAGGTAAACCCACCAACCTCTCTACTAAAATTATGAAGATTGCTCAACTCCTTCGACAACTTTTTGGGTGGACAGACAACATATACTGTATATATACCGTATTCTTAGATCTTCAATGAAGATTATCACGTATCTCACTTCCTTCGCGGGTGATAATAAACTTTGGGTTAAGAAGCTCTTCCTCACCCTCCATACTCGCCAGACCTTGCTCCATCAGCTTTTCACTTGTACCGTTCTTTAGAGTACCTATTTCATCAGTGGGCAAAGGCTCATATCCAGACCCACACACAGTCCGCTAAGGCATGAATCTGAACTGAATATAACCTCAAAGCGTACCGGTATCTATCCCCCAGTACACTGGAACTCCTAAAACAGGGGTGGGCAAACTACGGCCTGCAGGTCACACCCGGCCCGTTTGTCTTCTTAATCTGGCTTGCTGAAGATTTCGAGATTTTCGACATATTAACCTGTTTCAAGAGTTTATTACAAGATTTATTCTAAAATTGCCTACCAACAGTAAAAGTGTCATTTTTACAGCTCACTGAGATTGAATGTAAGCATAAACACTGTTTTAACTTTCCTGTTTTTGTTTGATATGTATAATGAAACGGGTGCTGGCGCGGCCCGTGTGTCAACTTTCATAAGTCCATGTGGCCCCTGGGTTAAAGAGTTTACCCACCCATGTCGTAAAACGTACAGAGGTAAATTCCATCAATTTGGAGATGACCAGCTCTACAGCACGCTCGCTTGCCCTACATTTGTAAACATTTTCTTTGGCTAACACCACATTAAATCGTGAAGTTATATTGATGTAGATGCTACCAATTAAATTTTGCTGGTCAATCAAAATGCAGTGGGCTATCGCTACAATTCACGACAGATGGGGCGATGTAGTCTCCTTTTCAGGAGGTTTCGAGCTTCGGGGTCTCACTATCAGGCGTTTTTCATGTTTTGGAAGCCTATCTTTGACGAATTCTAATGGAAAAAGTGCGGAACACAAAGACATACGCTGCACAACCGAAAACAGCCACAGTTACGGTCACGCTGCAGAGGACGGCAATGGAGGACTATACCTGTAGTGTGGGCGACCCAGAGCCGGTGAGCTCGGCTTCACTGGCGTGAGGTGGGCCACTGATTGTCCCACTGCTGGTGGGTACAGTGGTGTCCCCCTGGTCAGTGAGGTCCCCACTGGTGGTAGTCGAGGTAAGGGCAGCTAAGGAGCTGCTGTTGGAGGGCAGGCCCAGCTCGTGCAGTTCCTGCGCTTCGGATGGTGACCGAGTGAGGCTCCGAGAGGGCCGCCGAGCAGGACCATCTGCTGTACCATTGATCGCTGCACCATTGCCAGCCTGAGGATTATTTTGTACACTGCTATTATTAGACTGAAAATTTAAACCTCCGTCTCCATTACAATAGCAATCGCAGAGGAAGAATAAGGATCGAGCAGTATGTCGATAGAAATGTGGCCATAAATGAGGGTGTTCACACACAGGATCAACGCGAGTGGCAACTGCAAATCGGGAAAGAAGAGAAAAAACAGAACATGTAATAAATAGGACCATGGAAAAGGAAACAAGTAAACACGGTGGAACGATGTACCGGAAGTCTACCTAGGTAAAGCTGCGGTAACCAGTGGCGATCTCCCCGGAGGTGCTGCTTGGTATATTGTAACAAAGTTTCCACATTCTTTCTACGCTCTCATTGAACCACCCCATTTAGCACAAAATGGACTCTCCACTCAACTCAACTGATACAAAGGTTTGAAATAGAGCTCTTGCTTAAATTACAGCACCTCTAAGAGCTTGTCTTCGCCTTCGTCTATTGAAGGAGTTCACCCATCCAACGTCCGGATGCGTCATCGCGCCGTACGTAGCAACAGCAGAAAAGTGCACAGTTTTCTGAGTTGCATTTCACTCTAAACTTAGAGCGATATCCGTAACTTGACTAGTCACATTTGCCCGGCAAATTGATTTCACGACTAACATTTTAATAACTTACTCTCACGTATACACAGCAATGTTTTTGACGCAACAAAACATCCGGTCGATTAGATGAGAGAAAACGTTCAACTGACAAGCGTGTTGATAGGGCACAATGCATGCTTCTTTTCTACGCTGGTCGCTTGTCAAGATGCGCAACAAGGTTTTAGTTATGGTCACAATTTAAGCACGAATTTGTGATATAATAGTTTATTTCAGTAAGCCTAATGATACCAGTATGTGCTCTGATTTTTTTGCACGTGTCTTACTCTGTTTTAAGAAATACTTTAATTTGGCTTCCTTCTTTTTGTTTGAAATTACATTGGAATTATTGGTTTACCGGTAGGAGTAATTTTTGTAATCTTGCCTTGTCTGGAATAAAATCAAGAAAAATTCTATAAGCATCGCCTCGTTTTACACTAGTCACATATGTAAGCAAACGACAGCTTTCATATATGATAGTTATTGATAGAAATTAACTAGAGAAAAAGAACAGGTAAATAACAAAGAGGAGCTCAACAAATACTAAGAATAAGGAATCGCGATAACAGGGCTATGAAGTGTAACCAGATGTGCGTTTAGATGAAACCGCCTTCGCTTGCAAAAAGCAAAGAAAAGATAGCCGAAGAGCAAATATAACTGAACGCATTTTCACAATCACAGTCTATCATAAGAATAGCTAATCGCTGTTTGGACAAAACACACACACAAAATAAAGATATAAATCTGCAAGGTACGATTTGGTCCAGAAACGCTGACCTCAATGGCCTCAGCAGCCAGATCGGCAGGGATGATGACGTCATCATCTTTGGTATCCTCGGCCTCGTCCGGCTGCTCCTGCGCCTCCGCCAGCTGCTGCTGCCGCTCCTGCTCAGCCCGCTCGTGTCGTATTCTCTCCTTTATTTGCTCCATGTGGCGCAGGGCTCGCAGCCTCTCCTTCTCTACGTCGTGCACTACCCGGGCGTTGAGCTCATCGTAGTGCACGACTATTGTGTCCAGCAGCCACCTGCACACGGGGTTCATATAGCACGTGGCTGGCGTTGTTCATGTAGTCCGTACAAGGCGTTCATGTAGTCCCTACATGGCGTTCATGTAGTCCGTACATGGCGTTCATGTACTCCGTACATGGCGTTCATGTAGTCCGTACATAGCGTTCATGTAGTCCGTACATGGCGTTCATGTAGTCCGTACATGGCGTTCATGTAGTCCGTACACGGCGTTCATGTAGTCCGTACATGGCGTTCATGTAGTCCGTACACGGCGTTCATGTAGTCCGTACATGGCGTTCATGTAGTCC
>LQNS02278091.1:17099112-17111368 GCA_001587735.2 Parhyale hawaiensis | reverse complement strand
AACCAAGGTGGAAGAGTTGGCAAGCCCAGGCAAAAAGGGGCGGATAAATATTGTGCCTTGCGTTTGATAATCCCATGCACTTTTTCGGATGTGATGGTGACTATACATTGCCTGGAAAGTTTTGGCTTTCAGCCAGATAGGTTGCTATCTAGGAAGTTAGATTTTTAAAAACCGGCGCTTAGTCCTGATATTAGCTTCTACTGGTGACCGTCGTAAATCGTTGATTGGATAACGTGGCGTCTGACCTCGGGCTCAATCCGGTAACTACTGCCACTATAGTTTCTGTGGATAGGTTGCGGTCTGGCACATTGGGCTGTTGCAATCAAGCAGTTTTGCACATACTTTGGAGTTCCCTACGGTGACCGTCGCGAACCAATAATTGAGCAACCTAGCCTCTGACCTCTGACAAAAAATTCGGCAACGGTCGTAATCTTAGTTTGTTAAGACTGGAGAGGGGTTGTCGTATGGCATACTGAACAGTTGCCATAAGGCTTGTTGGATTGTTGCCAGCTATCTGATCGGCATCTCTAGTCTGGACTTCACGATAGGTAGTCACTGATGTAGATTGGACACTCGGTAACTCGGACTTAAGTAATGATAGGCAGTCGTCGGTGAGTGTGACAATTTAACCTAGAGTGGAGGCTTAGTGCAACCGTCGGAAACCATTAATTGGTCTTGCCCTCTAACATTCGAGATTTACTCACTCGGGCGATAGACACGATCCAGCCTATCATAGTTTGATCCTTGAAGTGACAATAGTGCCGTTCGGCATGTGAAACCATATGAACTAGTCAAAGCGGGCAACGTTAAACCGTTCGTTTAGAGCTTTAGGTATTCTGGCCGCCTGATTAGCTGGATTGCGCCTGGACTTCCTTCTAAGGGTGTTTCCCCCTGACCATTGTTGCCGCTCATACTTAGAGCTTTATCACGGAGTCAAGCCAGCTCGTCAGTCAGAAAACAGTTTAGTTCCCCAATTTCATATTTAGCGGTACTACAATAAACTTGGGCTCTTTTCGTTCATTATATTCTTCCTAATTACCGCGTTTACTTTCTGGACTTAGCCAGTGTGGCTAGGGCGAACAAGTGCCTCCGGGGATATCAGTACAAACTATCTAATTTTATTGCTTCTCACCACTAGGCGGAACTTGTCAATAGTCCAAATTAGGTCATAAACAACGGAGTAATTACAATCGGTTGGTTCACAGTTTTTTCAGGTCAATAGTAGTTCCATCATCTCAAGGTTCATTCCCAACAAAGGTCAATAGTTAACAGGTATTTGCAATTAGCAGCGCGTCACTAGGCCTGACCTTGACAATACCAGTTCGTCCTTCTCTGAACTGTGACCCTTACGGTCCCCTTAGGCCTGACCTCGCGGTGGTGAGCCCCGTAGCATTACTGGCTGTTGTGCCGGTACTGTTGAGGTGTGGCAGGGGGCCGTGAGTGACGTGTTAGGGTTGGGTGAGAGGTTCAGGTTGGGCGCAACCATAGCAAGTGACCAATTAGTTTAGTCGGGAGGTGAAGTGGTGCCTCAGTGTGGCATAGCCTACTGGGTTGACATTGCGGCGGCAGCAGCATTGGCGGCTGTCGTTGTGGTGTGCGCCCAGCTCGCACCCCCCTCCAAAAGGACGCGCTGCCTACCATAAGCGCACCCATATATAAGTATAAAACGCTGGCAATCGAGTGCTTAGTAAGTGTAATATTAGACATATATATAGTTGTTTTTTATATAATTTCTTTTACACATTTTATTCACAATTTTTTAAAACAATTTTATATTTCCTCTTGGTTCTTTCTAGTCGCAATTAACTGTATGTACAGATATAATGCATAATGTTTCATTTGGGTAGCACCACCTGTCCGAGCGTGAAGTTTTAATAATACAGTAATAATACTAGAACAGTTTACACTATCATAGTTTAATCACAGGCCATCATACCCTCGCTGAATATATCCTAAATAGATACTTTCTTGTCAAAACTTATGTTTTTTTTTTTGTGTCGCACAGAGTTTTCTTGTATTATTGTTTTGGGATGCATCATCAATAGGGTGGAGCGTTTATCAACTTTTTTTTTTATTTTCCTCTGTGGCTAGTTCGGAAAAGTTGCCAAACGGGGAGGAAAAAACTCGTGTTAAAGCATTTTTTCAGAAGGATATCTTCTACCGCCCCACTACCCCTGAAGTTGGAAAAAAGTACTCTTAAAAGGACCGCCCGGCGAAAAATAATTTTTTTCAAATTTTTTTTCTTTCACTACACAGTAGCTATACATAAGACAAACACGCAGGCAAAGTTTTAGGCAGCCAGTGCAACGCTAAGTAAGTAGAACAGGTGGATGAAGGAGGGCCGGTCTCTCATGAGCAGTCTATTTTTGGACCTTAAAGAAGTTTATTATTGGGCCGACCTTCATGAAACTTACTATAGACATGTAATCGAAAAAAATGTGGGTTACACTCGTGTACTTGTACATGTTTTCCTCATAGAAAACGAGTTTTTTAAAGAAAACGGGGGTAAAGATGGGGATCCGTTTTTTTCAAAATTTTGTTTTCTATGAGAAAAATGTGAAAAAGTACAAGAGTCTAACCCACATTTTTTTTAGTTTACATATCTACAGTAAGTTTCATGAAGAATGGCCCAATAATAAAATTTTTTTCGAAGTCGAAAGATATACTGCTCATGAGAGACCGGCTGACCGCCGTCCCCCTGTTCTAACCACTTAGCGTTGCACTGGCTGCCTAAAACTTCGCCTGTGTGTTCGTCTGATGCATAAATACTGTTTAGTGGAAGAAAAGAATTTGAAAGAATAGCTTATAACACATGTTTTTCTCCCTATTTGGCAACTTTTCCGAACAAGCCACAAAGGAAAATCAAAAAAGTTGAAAAACGCTCCATCCTAATCATCAAGTGTCAGTGAGGGAAAAAGTAATGGGCTTCACTGTCACGGACAGTGGATTCATATGAATAATCATCGGAATGTTACCAGACCTAACATCAAAAACATCAATATTAATTTTGACGTTCCATATCCATTATCTTCATTTAGTCAATTTTTAAGTTTGCTTTCATTCACCGGATAGAATACAGTAGGTTAAAATTTCGATATGGTAGCTACCGTTTCGGCGTTTCTCAGTATTATAATTTTTTATCATTTAGACTTTAATACATATAGCTATATACCGGTATATATTTATGTAGTAGTAATTAAGTAAAAAAGTTTTGTTTCTGGCCATAGAAATATTGTTAATAATACCAGTTTCATATTTTTATCAGAAATTTCACCAAGCACCAATATTAGATTGTATCTCTCTAGTTTTTTTCTTGAACAGTCTAAAAAATTTGTCTGCTAGAAGTTTTGTCTTATAAGAGGTAGGTCAACTAGCAGTTTTTGCTGTGTACATAAGTGATTAAAGATTAACTGGTTTTACATTGCGTGTATGTGTTTGTAATTAAATGGAAAAAATCTTATACTAAATAGAAGTCAACTAAACTTACAAATTTAACGCTTCGGGAATCTTATTACACGCCATATCTTTGAAAATATCTTATAAAACTAAAACAACGACAGCCATTTCCGTTATTGGACGTACCATAACACGAAATATTTTTGAGAGTATGTAGTGTTATTTTTAGAAAGGAGATATCCTAGGTTGCCCCATTGGAAGGAAAAGGGTTCAAGAGACTATACCGTCACTAGAGTGTTTGTTCAAGGAGTAGAATGAAAAGTTGGGCTTTAAAGAGTTCTGGGTATGGAACAAATGACGTTAGTTAACAATTATATAGTGTACTAGTTAACGTAACACAAACATAACTGTCGCTTGCAAGCATAGCAAGGACAAGTGCTGCTTTGTAGGACAGTGTAGCTCTTTCAAAGAAGACAGTTAACGAATTTTTTAGTAAAGTCTCACATTATCATCGAGATAGCAACAATGAAATCACAATTTGATTAAGTAGTGCAAACTCAACTGGATGAGGGTATGGGTCGCGTAGTCTAACGCAGGGCGCTGCCATCAAACGATTTACGCAAACAATTCTTTTTGCTCTTCTAAAAATATACACTTCCCAGTGAGGTTATAGGTAACAGTGGGAGGCGTACTCTCACGATAAGAGCAGTGCTCATTGACCTAAGCCGCCACACAGCTTCAGAGCAATAGAAAGTTGCTCAGTTTGGGAATTAAGTAAAGGTAAAGATAAGGTTGCCTTCACCCCACATACGATCTAGGAACCCACACGCACAGGTTTCTGCTGCATATGGCGTCTGAACTAAAGCGTCACAGAGCCGAGTAGACTATCAACGACAGAAAGGCGGACGCTGCATCGCCGAGAACTAAAGCTTTCCTCAGGAACAGAAAATCCGACTTCGTAACAAACAACAACAAGGAACAAACACCTTCAACCACTGAGGCGCTGGAGGCTTCTACACAGATATTATCCATATGAACAACCGCGCGGCCATTTCCTAACTGATAAACCAATCGACGGACAGATTTATCATTACTGTATATATTTTTTATGTTTTCATGCAACATCTCTTGCTGCTTTGTCCTTGAAGCTTCCTTCAGGACTCCACCATCGCCGTATTATACTCGTGATATTGCAGTGATCCTTGCGCTTCCCTCAGTTACCTACATGATTACATGACACCGGGAGAGTCGAATAAACGTAGCTATGCTCTCAGCTTACCGTTCAAGTGTGTGGTTGGGTCCTCTTCATTAGCAGAAAATTTCACAGTTATCCGAGTTTCAAAGTGCCCCCCACAATTAAAGATGTACAATACGCACAATTATTATTATCATATTGAACCGTTTAAGGCTCCGCCTTCATAACAAAGGCATGAATAAAGGACATACAATATCTTGATAGAAACTTACAAGAAGGATGATACAATACTTGATTCTTTTGCTTGCTAGGCAAAGTGAATTGATGACAAACAACTTAGCCACATTTTTTGAAGGTACCCACACAACTGTGTTTACAAGAATAACATTCGGACTATTGGCACAAGAAGTTCATTCATTTGACGGATGTGCGCTCGAATGTTTGCTATTACAATATGTACATACAGTGTAACATAACGTACGTTCTATTTTCTTGAAACCGCGATAAGGTATGGGTTTCTTCATGTTCTTGAACCCAGCACCAACTTTACATTACAAATATAGAGATATAACTTTCAATTTAAAGGCTTCATGCACAAGAGATTATTCTGAATTGGCCTTGTTGGAGGCACATGCAAGGAAAATTGTACATTGTAAGGTGAAATTTAACACTTACACTGGCAGATGTTGGTGAATCTGTGAGACAGCAGAGGGGCAGAAGTCTACGAGAACATATCGTACCCACCTGTAGGCAGAATACACCTGGAGGGACGTGCCCAGAGCAAGGAAAGCGTCACAACCGCGGAGAATATCCTTGACAGCCTCCACGCGCCCTTTAGGTACAGTGTCACCGAAGAACACAACGTATGGCTTCAGGAGACCTCCACACTCTGGACATGGCGGCACCTCAAATCGAGCTACATCGCTCTGCCCGCAGAACAGCTTCACTTTGCTGGGAGCTACGCTTTGTGTTATTCATTACAAGCAAATACATTAACAGTAAAATAAAGAAAACATCGGTATTACATTATGCAGTTTCTATCAGAGTACGCAAAGTTGGGGTCTCATATTTTTGTAACAAGGAGACGGCAGTCGAATACCCGCTCAGCTCAAGAGAGTTAACTCGAATTAGATATAATGAAAGGAAAATAAATCTTTAGTTATTTTAAGGCTCAGAGCCATGAATTAATGAGTCTGATACCTGTCGGCTCATTAGTTACAGCCAAACCTTCAGCAGTCGCCATCTACAACTATTTTATTAGTAATGCAGCATTGTGGGGTATTTTTCTGGCACACAGTAACTATAACACTTTCTATCAGTGCAAGTTTCTACAAGCCATGTGTGCTGTGAGTGAGTGAAACGTGTTTAGGCCTCCCTAGACAGAACTACGGTGTCAGAAGATAAGAAAAAGAAGCGACAGATAGTGCGTTGATAGAAACGTGGAACCAATTATTATTGTTATATTGATATTGTCCCATTATTTCCGAATCTAAGACGGTCAATAGCAATCTAAGATGATTTACCCGGCTTACAGCCGGAACCACGACGTTGTGCTCAGGCGGCAAGAGATGAAGGACGAAAAGAGAATAAGACAGAAGAAAGAAGCGCCCGTACGGACGGCCCCTTCGTGACCCTCCGCATGGGCGAAGGTAAAAGCCCCGCAGAAAGAGTCGGTCACCTCGATCGGCGGCTCACCTCGCGGACAGAAAAGGAAATTGAGAGATCCTACTACCTAACTTTACAAAACTAACCTCGTCAGCAGGAATTGCGGCAAGCTAAAACATCTCCTATGCACGAGAGTGTTCCCACACAGTATCAACGTGTACGGGTACCGTAAGTCGGGAATGAAGAAGAAAAACAGATGAAAGCATCATCTGTAGGAGTATGAAAATGGAAGGATTCAAAGTAGGCATGCAAAACAGGTCTCGGAAATATAGCTGAGAGAAAGGTAACCGTTGGCTTCCCCTGGGGACACTACTCCCATAACATAGGAAATGGAAACTTACCTATCCCACCTCTATGGCTTATGGCCCATCGTAAGCTCCTTGAGGCCTGAGTTGAGGGGATTCCATAAAATCGTCTACAGCAAAGATAGAAGAGACTACGACAGCGTGTTCAGTTAAATTGACTAGATTTACTGCGGCGTTGCAATAGCCCCAGGCTTGTATATCATTGAATTACTTATTACTAGTGAATAGTCTAAACTATCGTTTCGACAACAAAGGTGATCCAACAGAGAAAGCAATGAGAGGAAATAGCTATAGCATGTCAATAAAAAAGGGGAGCCCATGCACGAAAGTGTTCCCACACAGGATCAGCGCGCATGGAAACAGCAAGTCGGAAGAGAAAAGGAAGATTAGAAGGAAGTAATATCCACAAGAAAATTAATAAATCTAAAGGAAACAAAGTGGGGATGAATGACATACGTCCCGCAGACCTAGCTAACGGCTAGGGTACTCTTTAGTAGTAGTTAGTGGACAGCGATAATGGGCTAATTAAGTCTATCATAAAGAAGGTGTAGGATGTGCCTTTGTCTACACTTTATTATTATCATCAATAAAATTAGACTTTCAGGCATGATGGGATGGGTAATGTAATAGAATGAAGCATAAATCAACCCGGAGCGCTGCTCCCCATAACATAAGCCGAGTAAACCTAACTAAACTAGTCCATTTCATTGAATGAATTAAGAACTGTTTTTTATCACCCGCGAACGAAGTGAAAGCTATGATAATGTTTTTCGTTGAAGATTTAAGTAAACATACATATTTGTCAATATAAATATTTTGATACGGGCTATTAGATGGCCAACAATTTTTCAATACGGCCTGTTAAGTGGCCGGTCTACCGAACCTTTAGATTCAGATAGTGAAAAAAATATTAACCCTTAAATGCATAGCGTGCCATATATGCAGCATATACCAATAGTGTTATTTCTACGGGTGTGCTATGATTAAATCAGGCATTTAAGGGTTAAAAACACCATAGATTTTCGCAAATTTTGTCTCATTTTGAAGGAAAATAAGTCTACGTTGGAACCCACGCCCACTTCTCGACAGATAAATGTCCAAAAATTTTTGTGCTGCTACCATCCACCCTTGTACAGCACCCCTTCCAATGAGCTCTTACCCCGCCAACCTTGTAAGTTAGGAGGCCAGGACTGGTTCTGCTAGTGTCCTAATGACGTTTAATAAATAGTAAACCCGTATATATACCTATATTACTTAGGATTTAGCAGAACCAGTCCTACCCTTTCTAACCTACAAGGTTCTCGGAGGGAGTGTACCTCTATTAGGCCAATTAGATGCATATATATATTTTTGTGTACGTTGGCAGCAACCCATTAATATTATTATTATTATTAAATCACACCAGACTGGCGACGTAGGAACGGAGAAACGAAGATGACATTTTTCCTTAGTAAGCTTAATGGAAGCGTTCTCTAAAACTCGATATATATTCTTCACATCTTCACTAGATGTTCGAAGGATTATGAAAAGCAGCCATTTTGCGATTATAAAATCCATTTCTTATAAAGACGACGGTTTGAGCCAGCTCTGCTCATAATCATGCTTCTTTTAAAACTACTAGTCATGCTCCAGACCGGCCTATACTTATACAGCAGAATTAGAAAACGGGAAGTTACTCAGGGAAAATGGTACCATTTTAGCGGCAGACTAAAGCTAATCATATCTTTACCACTCAATTGTACTCGTACAAAGGATACTAATGCATCTAAATTAAAATGAGCGGTGAACAACTAGAACTACAAAACTTAACATCGAAATTTATGAACCTATAACGAATTACTCCATTGTACAAAGTTAATCTGTTATTTTGGCAGTAAGTACACCACAATCGAATCCTTAAGTGAAGTAATACAGCAAGATTTTTTGTTAACTGGAGGAAATAGGAGTAGGAAAGACAGTCGACTGCCCGAGAGTAAGGCAAAATTAAAATATGTTTAGTATCAAATTACGGCCTCCATCTTGACTTTTGATGGTTGGTTGCTTGCTGGCGATCATAATTGCTTCTATTATCTTCAGCTCTTGTCTCGATGAACCGCGGTAGAGGACTTCGACGGACTCTAAGATTTTTTTAGGTTTCAGGCGGAGGTTGTGCACTTCTCTGAGGTGGCGTTGTACGGATTGATGCTGTCGGAACCGATCTTGCAATGTCTGCTCGGTGTAACCAATATAAGTATTCTGTGAGTTACACTCACCATGGTTGCAACTATACTGGTACGCTACATTTGACTGGCGCGTGCGTGTATGGGGGTTGTTTTTTATAAGGAGGTTCTTGACTTTGTTGATCTTGTAGTAAATCTGAAGCTGGATGAGGCTGTCTTCTTTCGTCGGATTGACGTTCTGCCTAATGATTGTTTTAAGCTGTTTCTCTTCTGCTTCGTAGTTGTTTGTCATTTTGCTCTCATAGCAAAATATAACTGCGTTCTTTGCTCTCCTGTTTGTAATGTTTTAGCGGTGACGAATCTTTGAATTTCATCGTCGATTACTTCCATAGGAAAATTGTTGCTTACTAGCCTCTGTTTGATGTTTTGTACTTCGTTGTCGAACAGTTGCCAGGTGCTAGGTATTTCATAGGCTCAGTTTAGTAGAGTTTTGATGATTCCTGTTTTGTATCTTCTCGGGCAGTTACCAAGGTAATTGATGCATTCTCCTGTAGTCGTCTTTTAGTATACACCGAAGTTCTTATTTCTCCGTTATGTTTTTTCAGTACTGTATCTAAAAATGCAAGCCGTTCATCACGCTGTAGTTCGGTGGTAAATTTCACTACAGAATGATCTTCAAACAAGGCTTTTGTATTCATGAGCTGTTGTTCATCATTAACGAGCAAAAATATATCGTCGACGTACCTAACATATATCAGTGGCACTGCATCCGGGAATGTTTGAAAGACAGATGTTTCTAGGTGACTCATGTAATATTTTGCGACGATTGGTCCAAGGCTGCTTCCCATCATAACGCCGTCTGTTTGCACGTAGAGGTCTCCATTGATATTCTTGAATGGGATCTGCGTAGTGCAGAGTATCAACAGATCCTTCATGATTTTCTTCGGAATGGCTGGAGGGGGAATTTCACTGTGAGGGTATACGTTTGAAAGGATTATCTCTATGGTCTCATTCACGGGCACGTTAGTAAATAAGCTTTCTACATCCAAGCTGCACATCTTGGCAGTATCTGGCCAAGCTGAGTTCCTTACAGCGTCGAGGAATTCCATAGTGGATTGAGCCATATATTGCTTCGGTAAGTATTTGATTATTATACTGTTTATTTGCCTTGCCACCACAGCAGTTGGAGTTCCGATTAGAGAAACAATTGGCCTGATAGGGGGGTTGATTACTTTCTTATGAATTTTCGGGTTTCCATAGATATAGCCGGGCTCGTAATGACCAACCAGTTTTGTAAGCTTCGGAGCTCCGACTTCTGCGTTTACTGCGTCAGTGTTTTTGTTTAGCTTCCGTTTGATCTCGGCGGTGGGGTCTTGGGTAACTTTCTTAAATTTCGAATCGTCTGACAAAATTGTGTTGATTTTGGATACATAATATTCCTTGTCGAGGATGACAAAAACGTTGCTTTTATCAGCTTTTCTCACAATTATTTCATAATTCTTCAAAAAGTTTCTTACTTGCCTACACTGCTCTAGTCCGATAATATCGTTTGTCGGCTATTGTAACGGCTTTAAACCGAAGACCTTCATCTGACTGCGCAACATATCATCGTCTCCAATAGTTACATCTCCAGCCTTCCTGGATTCCAGAATGTCGGAGTACAGTTTTTCGATGGAAAATTTCTTCCTATTGATATCCAGACGTTGCTTCATGTGACAATTCATGCCTAACGCCATGACACTTTGCATGGCGGGGAGCTCAAATTTGGACAAGTTAATTACGGAATCTTTGGTTTGCTTCTGCAGTACTGAGCCACCATAGAGTCTTGCTATGGTACTGTACGTTTGTCCACCCAAAAAGTGGTCCAAGGAGTTGATCAATGTTCATAATTTTTTGTAGGGAAGTTAGTAGATTGACCTAGATGTGTGACCCTTACCAAAAACCTAGGCATAGCTGACCATAAGAAATGACGGGGTTGAATGTTCCTCCACCGAGGCAGATCGTCTGGAGCACGGGGTGCTCTATTTTTTCCCATGTTATTCTTAAGAGGTACTACCTATAGTAGGGGCGTAGAGATGTAACCTTGTAAGAAACAGCATGTATATGAAAAACTAAGATTCACTAGCCATCGTAAATGGCTTCCATTAAATCTGCCCCCCACCGCGGGTGATGGTCTTACTCCCCGAGGGGTTTTAGTTGTGATATAAAAAGACCAACCGTTAATTCAGGATTATGAGTCTGAATGCTAGCAACCACGACTATTGTATGGTACTTTTAATGAGACGCAGAGCAGCAGTTCAGTTACACACATAAACAATAGGAATTACAGTTATGATAGCTCTAAAGCTACGGAATTGGATGATCAGAGTCCGACTCCAAGTCTTCGGTATGGTCAGTTTCCGACTCGAGCACCCATTGCCGAGGCCACACATGCATTCGCAGCTTCCTGGAAGCGACAATGAGCAACTCACCCGTCGTCCTGCAATTTACAGTATTTGAATAAGAGCACTCTGAGAATGCATACCTCCGCCAAGTAAAGCAACGTCAATGAAAATGTCAAATTTGTTCTGAAACTATGATTTCCTCTAGATCAGCAGTAAAAGTTTTTGTGTCTTCTGTCAGTAATAAAAGATTCTGTAAATTTCTTGAAAATCCATCCATATATTCAAAAGTTAGTCTATATTCTAAAAAGCATTAGCCAAGCAGACAAGCGGACAAACCGATCATTACCAAAATTTGGTCATTCGTGTCTTTGAATATTTTAACAATTCTTACTAATTTCATGAAAATCCGTTCATAACTTTATGAGTTATTCAAGCTAACAAAAGTGTCGACTTAAAAGCATTGACGTTTCGGGATTATATTCCCATCTTCAGAATTTAAAATCTAAATAAAAGGATGTGACAGCTTAAAACAAGAAATTTATTTTCATTAACTAGCTGGGGACAGAGGTGTTGTCGTGTGGGAGTGTAAAAGGTGAATGACTTTCTTTAAAAATAACGGTTATCCGCACCATCTATTAGATTACTATTGCAAACTGTTTCTTGACAAACTATTCGATCCCGGCATCACTAAGCCTACAGTTCGTAAATTGGACTTTTTCCACTCTCTCCCGTACTACAGCAGAACCACCGTTTGAACAGTTAATTCTCTGAAAACTTTCCTCTCTGAAGCCTATCCGCACATAAACTTTAGGTTTTCTTTTAAAAACAGATTTACCATAGGATCCTACTTTAAATTTAAGGACAAACCCCCACACCTTTGCTGTCCGGTGTTGTCTACAGGTACAATTGCAGAAGTTGCCAAGCTTCGTATGTGGACAGCACTGGACAGCATTACAAATCCCGCATCGACCAACATTTAGGTATATCCAGTAGAACAGGTTTACCACTAGCAAAAACTTCACATTCAGCTCCCCGTCTTCATGCAGAACAAAACAATCATCCCATTAGTAGGAAAGACTTCTCCATTATCGACTTCTCCAATCCAATAGAACTCACAACTTTAGAATCTCTTTATATCCATAAAACTAATCC
>LQNS02278091.1:17048058-17069004 GCA_001587735.2 Parhyale hawaiensis | reverse complement strand
TATTATTAGATTCAGTGTTTAACCACCCTAGACGCAGCGAGGCGATTCAAGAGTGAAGCTCAACCGAAAATAATATTACGCTTTTCATCAGTAGGAATATTTTATCTCGGCATTCCTGCCGGAAAAACTCTGTTGCCTCATTGCGCTACTACTGGCAAGAAAAAAAGGCGCAAAGTATAGTAGGAGACACTCAAGTGGTCGGCCCCTTTCGTGTCCCTCCACACGAGAGAGACTAGAGATGTCCCGCATACCACGCCGGCTATCTCGATCGACAGCCTACCTCACGGGGCAGAAAGAGGTAAGTAGAGAACCTACCTAACTTTACAATGCTAACCTCGTCAGTAGGAACTGCGGCAAGCTGCAACATCTCCTGCGGATAAGGCACTCGAGAACCTTGGGTGCGTGATGGAAGAAAAATAGATAAAAGCATCACCTGTAGGAGTATGAAAATGGAAGGATTCAAAGTAGGCATGCAAAACAAGTAATATAGCTGAGATTAAGGTAACCTTCGACTTCCCCAAGGGACACAACTCCCCACAACATAGGAAGTGGAAACCTACCTATCCCACCTCTATGGCTTATGGCCCATCGTAAGCTCCTTGAGGCCTGAGTTGGGATTTCGTAAAATCGTCTACAGCGAAGTTAGAAGAGACTACGACAGCGTGTTTAGTTAAATTGACTAGATTTACTGCGACGTTGCAATAGCGCCAAGCAATCGTTAATGCATTGTGCTTGTATTTCATTGAATTATTTCTTACTATTGGATAGTCTAAGCTCTCGTTTTCACAACAAAGGTGATCCAACAGAGAAAACAATAAGGGACGTAGCTACAGCATGTCAATAAAAAAGGGGAGCCCATGCACGAAAGTGTTCCCACACCGGATCAGCGCGCATGGAAACAGCAAGTCGGAAGAGAAAATGAAGATTAGAAGGAAGTAATATCAACAAGAAAATTAAGAAATCAAAAGGAAAAACAAAGTGGGGTTGAAAAAGATACGTCCCGTAGACCTAGCTAACGGCCATGGTACTCTTTATTAGTAGTTAGTGGACAGTTATAATAGGCGAACTAAGTCTCTCATAAAGAAGGTGTAGGATGTTCCTTTGTCTACACTTCATTATTATTATTATCATCATCAATAAAATTAGACTTACAAGATGGGTAATATAACAAGGTGAAGCATAAATCAACCCGGGGCGCTGCTCCTCATAACATAAGCCGACTAAACCTATATAAACTAATCCATTTCACTGAATGAATTAAGAAATATTTTTTTATCAGCCGCGAACAAAGTGAGAGAGGTGATAATGTTTTCGTTGAAGAATTAAGTATATATATTTGTGTATATATATATATAGCGATTGAGGGTTTAAACGTAAGCAAATATTACCAAAAACTACGTTAAGTGTCATCAACGGACGTTAGCTGTAGTTTGACTATTACACCTAACGAACTAAAATCTACGGGTGAACAAACCACGTTTCTCGATAAAGGCTCAAAACGGGCCGTTTTTGGCTTGATCCGTCCCTATCCCCGACCGATGTCCCCTACTAGAGAACGCCTTCCAATGAGCTGGCCTGTGTAAGGTTAGGCAATCCAGGACTGGTTCTGCTAGCGTTCTTAAGTGTTTTTATTGCATTTATGTGGGTAATTAGTGTTTTTTTGTTGTTTCTAGTTTTTAGGTAAGAATTTTTTTTATATTATAAGTGTTTTTTTACTTAGCGTCAATCTTTGATTGGCCTTACTTAGCGTCAATTTTTTTATTGGCCTTACTTAGTGTCAATTTTTGATTGGCCTTACTTAGCGTCAAACTTTGATTGGTCTAAGCGTCAATTTTAAATCGTGTATTACGGTCTTTTAGCAGAAACAAACCTTGTTTTTTAGCTTATTGGACGTTAGCAGAACCAGACCTGGCCTAACCTAACCTTACAAGTACATATTCTTTGGCCTGTAGGCTAATTACACTTAAAAGCCTATTAAACCATAAATTACACTTAATGCAACAAAATTACACTTAAAGAACCATCTTCCACCTAAACTCTTCATTAGCTATACATAGATATTTGTCAATATATATATATATATATATATATATATATATATATATATATATATATTTGTACCTATATATATTTCTATAGATGCCTGTCCGCCCAAAAAGTGGTCCAAGGAGTTGATCAATGTTCATAATTTTTTGTAGGGAGATTGGTAGGTTCACTTAGATGTGACCCATACCAAAAAACTAGGCATAGCAGACCATAAGAAGAGACAGGGTTAAATTGTCCTCCACCGGGGCGAATTTCCCTCCACCGGGGCAAATTTGTCTCCACCGGGGCGAATTTGCCTCCATCGAGGCCAATCGTCTGGAGCACGGAGTGCTCTATTTTTTCTAATGTTATTCTCAAGGAGGTAATACGTATAGTAGGGCGGTAGAGATGTAAGCTTATTAGAAACAGCATCTAGCTATATGAAAAACTAGGATTCACTGGCGATTGTAAATGGCTTCCGTTGAATCTGCCCCCTACCGCGGGTGATGGTCTTACTCCACGAGGCGATCTAGTTGTGATATGAAAAAGATCAACCGTCAATTCAGGATTATGAGTCTGAATGCTAGCAACCACGACTATTGTATATTACCTTTGAAGAGACGCAGAGCAGCAGTTCAACAACACACACAAACAATCTGAATTAAAGTTATGATAGCTCGTAGAGCCACGGAATTGGATGATCAGAGTCTGACTCCAAGTCTTCGGTACGGTCAGTTTCCAACTCGAGCACCCATTGCCGTGGCCACACATGCATTCGCAAGAACAGCTTCCCGGAAGCGACAATGAGCAACTCACCCGTTATCCTGCAATTTATTTAAATAAGAGCACTCTGAGAACACATTTCTCCGCTAAGTAAAGCAACATTAACGAAAATGTCAAATTTGTTCTGAAACTACGATTTACTCTAGATCAGCAGCAAAATCTGGTCATTTGTGCCTTTTGACAATAATAAAAGATTCTGTAATTTTCTTGAAGATCCATCCGTATGTTCAAGAGCTAACCCATGTTCTAAAAAGCATTTTGACAAACCGATCATCACCAAAATTTGATCATTTGTGTCTTTGGACATTTTTAACAATTCTTACTAATTTCATGAAGATCCTTTCATAATTTTTTGAGTTATATTTCTGAAAAGATTTTGATAAATATTAGTCAAACACACAAATGAACAAGCCGATTACCAAAATTTGATGATTTATATATAGCTATATATCTTTCAATATTTCCAACAATGCCTGAAAATTTCAAAATGATTCGTTCAAAACTTTCTGAGTTATAATTTGCTAACACACATAAAATCAAACACAGTGACAAACAAAAAACAGCTCTCACGAAAATTTTGTCATTTTCTCTTACTGTTATACTTAACAACTCAAACAAATTTCATAAAAATCCATCTATAAATTTTTAAGTCACAGCATTATGAAAGAAGAAGCAGAAAAAAAATGAACTGATGAACGCATTTTCACCAAAATTTACTCATCTGCTCCTCCTAAGTTCCCAACAATCTTTGTAAATTTCGTAAAGAACTGTCCATAACTTTTGAGTTATCATGACAACAGCCCAAAAAAACAAACTCGACAAAAACACAACCTCCTAGGCGAAGGTAGATAATTAGGTTGCATAGATACGGTAGCATGAACGACCAGCACTCAGCATATCCTCGCATCACGCTGTTCGTGCGAATGTATAGAGTGGCCTCGGCATTAAACTCGATAAATGGGGCCTCTTTCAGTGACTCCAACTCTTGATCCATAAAGCGAACGACTTCAATTAACTACGACTCCGACTCTGCAACAAAGCTTAATAGCTCTACAAATTTATTCAAACTACCAACGTAACATTCGTACTAACACCTATGGAAACTTTAAAAACCTGTTCGTCTCAAGGAACGTCACTACTGTCAACAAACGTCTTTATCCGTTTTATCACCCTAAACAAGCTTGCGGCATAGCATACTGTACACAATTCCTTATAAGAGACAATTATAGGAACACAGCAAAAACTACACACCTACAATCCGCTGAGATGCTAGAGGCTCTCCTGCATTAGAAGAATCCAACGCCACAAGTAACAACGACATACCTGCTTTAGCTCCACATCACCATCGGGTCTGATTTCCTGTGATGAGAGTTCGCCCATATGAGGGTTGAGAGAAGCTAGCACCTGCTGGAAGCGGTGCCTGTCAATGCTGTACTGGCACTGCATGCAGTGCACCCGGAACGCCGATCCTGTCAAAAAATGGACATTTGAAACTTTCCTCTCGCAACACACTACCTATGTGTCGCACAAAATGTAAAAAAAGCAGCACAATACCGTATGGACGGTACGAAGTATAGTAGATACCTACTGCATGGCTAAATTCAGCTAAAAAAATGACCATTAAGCAATTCACTAATAATTTTCTATGCACGTATATCACAGCAAATCAGAATTTAAATGGAGGCCAAATTTAAATAATCATAGACGGCCCGTGACCCGTTGGGTCGTCATCACGATCGTCTTCGCTTTCGCCAAAACTTCACTAAAGCAGGGACCATATTCCACAAAAAAAAAACACTATGGGGTGGCTTACTGCAGGGTAGAACTTTGCAGTTTTAATGTTGAGTTGCCCAAGACTTTGAGTACCGTATACAGTATAACTGTGAAATAACTGAAATTTTCATGTTTCATACAAACCACTAGAAGTAAATAGCTACTGAGGGTGCACGTTCTCAGCAGCCAGCTTCGCTACGTTGGGATTTAAAGCGTTTCATCTTGAAGAGAATAAAGTTTGTTTGGCAAAGTAGCAGCTCCTGAACTTCATCCGACCAAACAACTTAACCTGGGAACTCATAAATGCCGTAGTAAGTAACTTTGAATATCAACTAGCAACAGATTTCAAATGCTTTTGGATTTCAATGATGCATGTGAGTTGAATTAGATAGCTACTTAGGTATTGAATACAGTAGTCTGCATGACTGTAGCATCAAGCACACATTCCCAAGAGGATGTTCATAGACATTTATTGGCTGTTTACAAGAAAATCTTGGGCGGCATTGGTAACATTGGATAAATGGAATAATTTTTGATTGGGTTACACCATGACAAAATATCAGTCCCCCTCCCAAAGAATGGTTACTCTATCAGATCTTGTTCGAATAAATAGTTCACAAAATATTATATCTTGAATTTAGGGGCATTTATTCTCCTACTCGGAAACCTTGAAATCATCTCTGACGACAGTAGCTATAGAATAGTAAAAAACAGTTCAGTGCCGTCGTCCTCGAACTCTCAGGCTTGTGCTTCCCTGGCTTCTAGGTGGACTCAAAGCATACGGTACCTACCCCTCCCACAGATGACTACACGAGCTAACATTCGCCGTTGCGGTCCAGCTACAGCGTGGCCCTCGCCTCCTACAGGCATAGGATCGGGCTTGCAGCCTCGCCACTTTGCCCTCTCGTCCGTCGGAAGAGCAAGCCAACGGCCATCTGTTTTATTGCTTCTCCCTTCCAACAGCCCCCACCCCGTCGCATCTCTTGGAGGACCAACTTGGCATCTCTATCTCTCTTCTCACACATCCTTCAACCATCTCCCTCCCCTTCCCCATTCATTGCAGAACTGCAAGTGACTGAGATCGCAGTTAGGCATAATCACATATTTATTACCTTGTACCTACTAAGGCTACCTACTTCGTCACTCTCACACCATCCATATCTCCTTACTACTCCAAGGTCTATCTCTCACATATAAGAGGTAGGTACAGCCCACTTGGTGAATCACTGGTCTATAAACTATTAAAACTTAATTTCTTACCATGAAGCTCGGTAAGTTTGCAACTACCGGCTTTTTTGTGCAAACTGTCCACATTTTGCGTGACAATATGGGCAGCCTTGCCACGCCTCTCCCACTCGGCCAAAGTGAGGTGCGTTATATTTGGTTGGAAAGAGGAAAACCGCGGCCATCCGACGTAATTCCGAGCCCAGTAGCTCTGGCGAGCTGGGGCTTTCTTCATGAAATCCTGCCAACCAGAAAACTAGCATAAATTGAAGAACCTAAGTTTTATGAATGCACATATGATACGTATTGCTTCTGAAGAACTATTGCTAGTTATGAAACTCGTACAGTCACCAATCAAAAGACACAAACTTTTGCAGACCAATTGCCAAAACATAAAGTACGCCCTATATATTCATATACTTCCAAACCAGTTTCAAATAGCTAAGTATAATTGGTGAAGAAAAATCAAACAAATTTTATACAGTGAAGCTTTCTTAAACGATATAAAGAACTGAGCAAATTGACTGAACTATTGCACAATAACATCCATTATTTATATCACTTGCCCTTAAATTAATCAACTAATCTGTATACTGTAGCCGTACTAGGTAGCTACATAGTGATTAAAAATAATGACAAGAATTTGCAAAGCATTTGGCTGATCTTGCTCATGGTACCAAACCAGTGATGCATGATGCATTACATTTAACTACACCTCATATTTTCAACCCTCTAGCTATGTAATGAACAGAAGAGGCAATGGTGGTTAGTTCTATCACTTTGACGAAGCAATCTTTTTTCCTGTCAAGTAAACAATTAGATTGAATGTTCCTATGAACACTTTTGCAGTGGTGAAGCGAAGGCACAGTACCTCTGTCGGTAGCACTTGGACTCACATAGCTGAGGCTTCTCCATGACATGAGGACAGGTCAGAGTCGTAACACTCATATAAGACAGATAAGAAATTTTTCAAAATTTGTTCAATTTTACAGTATTTGTGAGGTATCTCCTCAGTATTCATGCCATAATCTGAGCTGAGTTTGCTGCTAGGCGTTTCTGTGAAGTTTAGACGAAATCTCAAAACTTTTTTATTTTTTTATTTTTATTTTTTTTCCATTTTTTTTATCCGGTCATGCCTCCTTGTATCCTTATTCCTCCTTGCAGCCCTATATTAGGCCGGCCAGCACCCTCCAGCGTCAATTGACTGTGAGATGAGCGACCCAATACTATCAAGCCTCCAAAAAAGAAGAGCTTTAGGTTGCACTGGAAACTCCAGAGGTACTCTACCTTCGCTTCACCACTGCAAAAGTGTTCATTGGAACATTCAATCTATTTGCAGTGGCTTGCTCCGGCAGAGTACCTCTGTCGGTAGCAGTGATACACCCACAGCATAGCGGTGCAGGGAGGGTTTTTTGGGGTTCTCCTGCATGGAGGTGCTAGGCCGTACCTAACTACGGTAGTAGGCTCTCAAAGTTCATCGGTCTGATACCTGAGCGCTTTGCAATCTACCCTCTGTAAGGCTGGGTTTCTATAACCGAGATAACTGTCGCAGAGGTAGATTGCCTTTTAACGTCTTGCTCTTGGGTGGTTTCATCCCCTTGATGATCAGCTCAGGCGGCCAAAACTGCTTATCAGACCGCTAGGACTGCTCTCGCCCAGCCTGTATTGTTTGTTTCAGATCATTTCTCTTTAACCAAGGCCGCTCTGTGATAACCAGAGTTCTACCTTTTACCGATGATCATTAATTTTTTTTTTTGGCTCAAGCAAGGCACATGAGGACCTGCTCGAATATCATAGCCAGGACTGGGCTTGCATCATCCCAGCTTCTGGTTTTTTTCTAAAGGTCAATGGTAGGACTTAGAATTTTTTTCAAGTCCCTTACCAAGAAGTAATAAGAACAGGGTATGTAACTGTGGTTAACCTCTTGCTCCAGCACACGAGACAATGAGTTGTGGTTTCAAGATACGGTAAACTTTTCCAAGTTTTTCAAATTTTTTTTTGCCACGTTTTCATAACTATGAGCAAAACCCATCAGGGCCTGCTACGTTATAGTAGCAAGCACTTGACTTTCACCAAGGCAAGTTCTGGGGCTTCCCCAGGTATAAACGCTGGGACTCTAGAATTATTCCCAAGTCCCTTACCGCGAAGTGATAAGTGCAGGGTATATACCGTACCTCGACCTACCATCTCTCTCAAGTGCTCGAGGGCTTGAGATGGGTCAGGCCACAGAAAAAACTTTTCAAAGTTTTTTTTTTTTGTACAAGCCAACCCCCAATTTACATCTCGGGGTGTTGTTCTCGCATTGAAATTTGTACAGGGCTTAACACCTGTGAATAAGGTTAGTCAACCGACTTATCCTTTTAACTGTTACCAGCTATTGTTTCGGGATGCCGGTGGAGCTTTCTGGTGAAAAAAGATGTCCTGCGATGGCCAGGCCTCAGCCCTTTGTCGTTCCGATCCGCCCAGGAACCAGACTAGGATATATGTCTGGGGGCTGTCAGTTGTTACACGAGACTGTACTCAAAAACCGCCCACGGTCTCAACTTATATAAGCCCTGACCATTTCCGGCCCTAGTGGTATCTGCCCGTCTGAAATCGCGGTTGGCGTAGTCTGGGTATACCAATGGTTGTGTTGGCCTCTCAAGACGGTTGTGTACCCTATTACTAGCAACTTAGGATATGTTGTATGCTAAGTTCTTAGACCGAAACTTCGTTGTTCGGGCTTCCTCGTGTTTGGCGGGTTTTGCCATTCACAGAAAAACTTTGTGTAAGGAGTTATGGCTGTTCCGTATGGTGTCTTAGGATTTACTCCGATCGAAGTCCCGTGACCATTTGTACTCTCTCAACTTTAAGCTTGCGACGTCGTTATTTTGGGACATAAAGAGGGGCCTTGTTGCTACGGTCATTCAGGCCGACTGACCCTCAAGTATTTTTAGGGTTTCAGCGGATACTTTTCGTTGATGTAGTGATCGCAAAGAAGGAGAGCTCGAGAAAGCGTATCCTCTCACCGCTCCCTTTTCAGTTTTGCAGTGCTATGTTGTTGGTTTATGATGAAACGCTTGCCCCAGGGATTAAATTCCAACGGCTTTGGCGCTGAACACCTTCTCTTGAACTGTCGGCTGGAGCTAGCGCTGCCTCTGTGGGCTGCGGCGCGCGTTTCGACTTCGATGTGTGTTTGTTTTAGATTGCCTCCCAGGGCACCAGGGCAAAAGCCCTGAGAGTGCCGTTGTCAGGATAAAGGGGGCTCTGCAACGGAGGTGAAAAACGAATTTAAGATGTCCGATTTTACCCTCTTGCCTCTATCTGTGTCTGAGGAAAGACCGGTTTGGACCGGTTTCAATGCGCCGTCCGCCGATAGTCCTCTATAACCGTAGTTAGAGAGGCGGAACTAAGACTGGAGGCTAACTTGGTTTTCTCTGGTAGTTCTTTATTGCAAAAACCCATGGCTTTCTGCCTTCTTGGCGTCAGTTGAGAACTTTGGGTGTGTAAACCCTTATCATGCGAGAAAAAGTCCTGGTTCTGATTCCCGCTTGAGTCGTGGAGAAGGACCTCTCCACATCTTATTAAGACCGGTTCATTGTTTCAGGAGGTACTGGCGGCCGAGACTCGGTCTCGGACGTAGGTTTGCCCGTGCGTTAGAGCCCTTATGGCTTCTGCGGAACGAAGCTATTACTCACTAGTCGAAGTTTGATTTACGATGCCTTGATCTCTTTGGCCGGACCGAACGTGGCCGCTGACGAGACGGCGAAAGGATTATGCCCTGCGGCTTCCTCCGAAGCCAGAAAAGGGTAATACCCGATCGTAGGGAAAAAACCTTCAGTGCAAAAGGTGCATCGATCCTTGTAAGGTTGTATGGTCTCTTGTTCTCAATTATTCCTGATAAATTCGCGCTTTTTAAACTTAATTTCTTCTATGGAAGTGGAGGGCACAATGAGTTGTAGTACGGAGGGACGTTTTCAGAGTGTCTGATTACACGTCCGTCGTGGCGCTGTTTCTGCCATGAGATTCTCCTTCTTCCGAACTACGGACGATCTTAGATGAGGTTCTCCAAAGTAGTTTCTATGGGACCGATTCGCCGAGAAAACGGGGCCCTCAACGACCGGAGACGTAATTCCGGTGGTAGTAGTAAGAGTATTACTAGCGCTTTAGTGGCACCGTACCTATATAGCGCCGAACTATTTCTGTGTCTAAACACAGTTTCCTGCACCAACTAGGGCGCGTGTTTATTGGTCATTGATTTCCTCTCTCACTTTTAATAAGAGATCAAAGACCTCAATCTTTCTCAAACTTTCGTAAATCGTTAGCGGGAGAAAAGGCGAAATAACGGCAAGCCTTTTACTGCCACGAAAGTAAAGTAACTCGGATTTTTTCCGTTCTTTTCGTCTCCATCTCTCGAATAATTATTATTTTAGCCGGTAATTGATACCCCTTACTTCCTGTTGAAATCGGAGTAATACGTCATAAACTTGAGTATTCCTTGCCTGGATTTCAGTGAAAACGGAAGTTGTAAACTTGGGAGCGTGCGACTCTGAAGGTTAAACCAGCACCTTCAGATTGCTAACGTTCCCTAAGAAGAAGCTGCGAGTTATGGTGGATCTCAGTTTTGACTAAGATGGAGAGGCTTAATCTAGATTACCAGTCGAAGCCTGGAGGTAGTCAGCTTGGTGTTTAGGTCGCCGAGCCGAGGTCTAAGAATTTTTTAGGCCTCTCGGGAACGATGTTTTCGTGGGTTAAGAGTCAAAACTGAAGTCATCCTTCCTTGACTACGAAATTACCCACGATTTTACTACGAGAATATTTGGTTTCGTTGTGTTCCCGGTACCCTTGTACCTTAAAAAATGTATATCTGCGCCTCTGCCGTGCCCTAGGGATTTTACCCTGTGTGTCTCAAGGGCTAGGACTTTGACCACTGTAAAGTTGGCTAGTGGCGTTGACCGTAGTGTGGGCACACGAGGTAGATTATCTGCTTTATCAACCCGTTATGGATCGATGTAGGGCTTAACCGTGTTGAAAGGTCGATTAGGTGTCTGTAACGGTCTGTAAACCTCGCTAAACTATAGTTGAATGAGACTGAGAAGGGGCCGAATGAAACTTATCTCAGCCCTGACGTTTGTCTGATCCCTAGCAATTTGGCGGTCCTTAGGCCGGCCAGCCCGCTAAGAAGGTTCAAATTGCTTGTGCACGTCCGAAAACGATCCATTCCGCTCATTTTCCTCTTCATAGAGGGGAGATCGGCATTCCGGCCGGAAAACCGATAACTTATACCGCAGTGTACGGGAGTTGCTGGACCGCACCCTGGTCCGCGGCTCTTACCGCGCACGGTAGCCGAATAAATTTGCTCAGACAGTTTCGGGTTGAGAAATTCTAGAGCCGGGGTTTATCACAGATTAGTCCCCGTCTCGTGGTCTCTACGTTCTGTAACGATGGTCAGGCTGTTAGTAGCCATAACGCTTTGTCCCGTGCCTCTTGGAGGTGTAAGTCCTCACGTTCAAAGGGGTTGTAGCCGGTCCATATTGTACCCGAGCTCTCTGCTAGGCCGGCAGAACCCGCTTTTCCGTGGGAGAAACGATGCGTATTCAGCGCTACCTCCCTGTCTATCGAAGAAATGTCTCTGTCTCTCCCAAAGGAGGCCTCTGGGTGCGCCCGGGGCTTCTTCTGATAGGATGGTTATTGCCTTTGCATTTAGCTGTTAACTCCGTCTCGCCATTGCCACGGATACCATCGGCACCGGTTTCCCCCTTGGAAGGGGGGGGACGGGAAATAAACCGGATTTAGGCCATTGCTAAAATAGGCTATCTCGGCCACTCCCATTAGTGGTATTTTAGTTTCGGGGCATCGGCAGCAAAATACCGTCCATGATGGCTAGAACCACTATAGTGCGCCTGAGAGTACCTGGGGCGCAGTAGACGAAGTTATACCAATGCCACGCTAGGCAAAGGCTCCCCGGAAGGCTTCTGGAGGTTCTGGGCTACATCTGGGGCAGAGCCCCTGACCAAACATCCCCCCGGAAACGTTTGTCGATATCGGGGCTAAGGTCGGTAACCGACATTTGTTTCAGCGAAATGAAGGGAACTTGCTCGAGGCCTTGGTACATCCTGATTGCATCAGCAAGTTCAGGGATGGAACTGCCTGGGCCTTAGGACCCATACTACTCTTTAGCGGCCTCCGCCACCGTAGGTTTCCCCTTGAGTCGTTGTTAGGCCTTTCTGCCTTTGGGAGCAATCATTCTCGGAAAGCTTCAGGACCCCTACCTCGGGGGTCCTCCAAGATGGTCCAAACCAAAAGGGAGCTGTAACTCCCGGAAGAAATTCAGCCGAACCACGAGGCAAAATATCGTATTGCGCTGAGACTCCCCTCGGGAGTCTCAAAAAGTAGCCAGGACCGTAGCCGCAAAAGCCTTAGGGTTAACGCCGGGCTGAGCCGCGGCTCTCCTGGCCTCAGCGCTTCCATACGTACTCTGCTGCGTCCGGACCATTTCACGGTGAGACTCGCGTTTGACGGGAAGTCGTAGGCAGGTTTGGGTAAGGTGAGTCTGCCTTACAGGAAACCTTGCCCAACCAGGAAGCCAGACGTTATAGTGTGCAGAAACTTACATCCGGATGTCTAGTAGCTAAGCATGTTAGCGTCGTGGCAGCGAGGGCTGCAGGTCCTTCGCAGGTCTAAGCCGTGGCTATCTGACCTCAAAGTCTCCACGCGCACTGGGCTACCACCGGGCACTTCCACGGTAGGACTCCCTTTCGACAGGGGGTCGTAGCCAGGTTGGGCAAGATGGATCTTTATTTCCAGCGGAGCAATTGCTCAACCCAGAAAGCTAGATATAGTGCGCAGAGACCCCCGCTCGGAGGTCTCATAAGAATGTCAGGATCGTAGCAGAGAGAGGTAACCTGACCTCAACGCTTTCAAGTGCACTGGGCTACCTCCGGACAAGATCACGGAGGGGCGCCCTCCGGATGGAGCCGTAGCCAGTTCGAGAGGGTGGGGCAGCCACATATCACTGCCAGCTCGACCGAACCCTGGAGGACGAGTTCAAAGTGCACCGGAACCTCTACTTAGAGGTCAAACGGTAGGTTCAGAATCGTAGCAGCGAGGGTTCCAGGATCCTCGCAGGCCTACGCCGTGTTTCCCCTGAACCTAGCGGCTTTCGAGCACTGGGCTACATCCGGACATCGTCAACAGAGGGACTCCCCTTGACGGGGAGTCGTAGCCAGGTTTGGGCAAGATGGATGAGTACCTCCAGGAAAACGACTGCCAAAACCAGAAAGCCAGATATTATAGTGTACATGACCCCCACTCGAAGGTCCCATAAGATTCAGGATCGTAGCAGCGAGGGTTTCAGGACCCTCGCAGGACTAAGCCGCGGCTCCTCTGACCTAAAGGCTTTCAACACACTGGGCTACATCCGGACATAGTGAACGGAGGGACTCCCCTTGATGGGGAGTCGTAGCCAAGTTTGGGCAAGATGGCTTAGTACCTTCAAGAAAGCAATTGCCCCAAGCCAGAAAGCCAGATATTATAGTGCGCAGGACCCCCACTCGGAGGTCCCATATGAGAGTCAGAATCGTAGCAGCGAGGGCTCCAGGACCTTTGCAGGACTAAGCAGCAGCTCCCCTGACCTCAGAAGCTCTCCAGCGCACTGTGCTACATCCGGACAAGGTCAACGGAGAGGCCCCCTCTGGATGGGGACCGTAGCCGGTTCGGGAAGAAGGGGCAGCCACATGGCACTGCCAGCTCGACCGAACCAGGAAGCAAGATTTTAAAGTGCACCGGGACCCCTACTCAGAGGTCCCACGCTAGGTTCAGGATCGTTGCAGCGAGGGCTCCAGGACCCCCGCACGACAAAGCCGCGGCTCCCCTAAACCTAGAAGCTTTTGTGCACTAGGCTAGATCCGTACCTATATAACCAGAAGGGCCCCCATCTGGTCGGGAGCCATAGCCAAGAACACAACCAAGTCGTTGTAGAAACTTCTTCTTTGGTTGAACATCTCAGCTCCTTCTCCAAATTACATTTACACTGAAGTTCACCACTGCTAACAAAAATCTATAGTTTAACATTTCAAAGTTTTATTTATTTTTCAAATTCAGATTCTAATTTGGAATATTCAATAACTCCACGCTAGACTCTTGCCTGCTTCTGATAGCTGAAGGCAGCATACCAGAAGTGAAGACTAAGCCCACTGAGGGGAGGGGAATCCAAAAGGGAATACCGAATTCAAAAACTTCCAAAAATTTTCAAAATTGCAAAGTTTCTCAAATTTCCAAAAGTGAAGTTGATTTGAGAATGAATTTCTAAAAAACCAGGTATCTTCGTTTTTCAGTTTAAATTCCAAATTGTTCCATAGTGTAAACCGAATTTGCAAAAACTCCGAAAAAATTTCAAAAGTGTTTTGGCGAAGTTAAGAATTTAAGACTTTAATTCACTAAGAATTTTAAGTTTGAGTCTTTCTCAAATTAGAAGGCTTAGACGATCTTCAGTATATTTCAAACGAATCAGTATAAGTGCCATCAGTGCCTGGTAGTGCTGGGACTAATTCCAAATGAAGGACTAAGTATAAAAACTTCAAAATTCGAAAAGGCCGTCAGGTACCTACCAATGGACCTCAGAAAAAACGTAAGTCTAAACCAGGAATTAGGTCAAGTGTAGACCAGATCATCCATTCTGAGGCTAAGTGTCGTTAGGACCTTCCATTCTGGGGCTAAGTGTCAACAAGCCCATCCACTCTGAGGCTAAGTGTCAACAAGCCCTTCCATTCTGAGGCAAAGGGTCAACAAGCCCTTCCATTCTGAGGCTAAGTGTCAACAAGCCCTTCCATTCTGAGGCTAAGTGTCAACAAAGCCTTCCATTCTGAGGTTAAGTCTCAAATGGTCCTCTCCATTCTGAGACTAAGTCCAAAAAGTTAGTTTAGAAAAATTTTCTAAGTCCATACTACTGGATGAGAAAATCTTTCCAAGTCCCAAAGGCATTCACTGGTTCTGAGTTAAAGTCTCAAAGGTGGGACCCAAATAAAGATTAAGGCACTGAGCACTGAAGTTTGGGAACTTGAAAAGTTAAAACTTTAATTTGGAGGTGGAGGAGGGCTGTTGAGATGTTCACTCTGTCACGAGTCGTCAACAAGTGACGCTGGAGGGTGCTGGCCGGCCTAATATAGGGCTGCAAGGAGGAATAAGGATACAAGGAGGCATGACCAAATGAAAAAAAAAATAATTAAAAAAATAAATAAATAAAAATAACAAAAATCTTAGACTTTGTCTAAACTTCACAAAACGCCTAACAGCGAACTCAACTCAGATTTTGGCATGAATACTGAGGAGATACCTCACAAATACTGGAAAATTGAACAAATTTTGAAAAATCTGAAAGAGTACTAGTCTTATACGAGTGTGACGACTCTGACCTGGCCTCCAGTCATGGAGAAGCCTCGGCTATGCGAGTCTAAGTGCTACCGACAGAGGTACTCTGCCGAAGCAAGCCACTGCAAAAAATTAATAAACTTGTCCACTAAATCATTTAAGGCACCTACCTGTTGCTACTGTAGATACTAGATACAAAAAAAAACACAGGGTAAATATCTCCAGCTTGGAATGAACAAAGCTGAGACTGGGTAAGGGCTGTTGCTCAAGCTTCTAGCATACAGAACACAAGTTACACTTCCCTATTAGCTAAATGTTGGGCTTAGACTGATTGACACCCAATAGTTAGTGGACAGTGGTAATAGGCTAAGTCTATCACAAAGACGGTGTGGGATATGCTATTGTCTATAGCTACTTTATTATAGTCATTGATAAAATTAAACTTTCAGGCATGGTGGGATGGGCGATGTAACAAAATGGAGCATAAATCAAGCCCAGGCTACCAGAGGCACTGCTAATAAGTCACTCAAAAGTCATTCACAGCTAACACTCCTTTCAATGAACTGATCCTACAAGGCTACAAAACCCCACCTGCTGCTGTCTGGTGTAGAAATGCTGTTTTTTTCATTATCTATGTAGCTACTGCATAGCACGTTTGCCAATGTTTAGTTTTGTACTTGTTCAGTACGTGCATTTGTAGCACAGGCCACTTATCAACTTCCCATAATAAGTCCAACAAAAAGTGGATTCCTCGACTACAATACCCAAAATGTCACTACTTTTGCTATAGCTACCTCTAGGGCAAAACAAACCTAAGTTTATGTAGGGGAAATAGCTAGAAGCTAGCTACAAATTCAATACAAAAAGCTGTAGATAGCCTACTATTGGAGCAAAGTGCAAGTAACATCACAGAAAAATGCAACCTACCTTAATCTCAATGGGCCGTTTCCTTGAGGTAGCATAGAGGCCCACTCCTTCAGATCTGTAATCAGGGATGCCACTCTCAGTTGATATCCCTGCGCCAGTCAATATAAATATCCTGTCATGCTGGGAAATAAAATTTTGTAGCCTTTTTACAAGATCTTCAGAGCAGGACTGATGAAACGGAACAAATGCTAAATTGCTAGCAAGACGAGTTATTACATTACTTTGGTAGAGTAGACATCTTGTTTTAAAACTGAATTTACTTGGATCACGAGAACTCTGCTTTAATGAGTGATAATAACAAGCTTGTTTTACACTTATCACTGAAGATGATTTCACCCAAGAAGTAAATTTGCAGCTGCCAAAGACGGGCTTTATGCAGCCACTTCTGACAGAGTTGGCACGACAACACACACTCACATAGACATGCATAGCTATAAATTAAACGCTGTGAACAATAAAATATATCAATTACTAAAATGTCACACTATAACTGAGAGCATTATTATAATCATCTGTAGTTTAATCATCCATTTCTATAACAAAGGTAATCTCACAGAGGAAGAATGAAGGGCCTTACCTACTGTAGCTCTGTCAACAAAAATGTGGAACCCAGGCATGAGGATGTTCCCACACAGGATCAATAAGTAGCTATGCATGGAGCAGCAAGTTCGGAAAGATGAGGAATAACAGGGAAAAATAACATCAGAAGAGTATGAAAGCAGAGGGCAGCAAGAGGCCATGAGGGAAAGAGGCCATCCCCAAGGGCTAGCTCAAGCTAAGATAGGGTAGAGGCGTAAGTCTCCGATCACTGGCATGGTCTCCGATCACTTTTACACCACTCCATTAAAAAAATGCTGCAAGACGAACCATTGATGCTAGGAAGATCAGTTAGGGCTCAAATTGTAGCCAAAGAAATACTTAATATGTCCTGCAAGTGGTAAATTTTAATTCCCGAAACTCGAAGTTTAGGAATTTTTTAAATGGGAAAATTGCATGAAAATGTGCCTATTTTTTTGGTATTATGAAAACTACCACTCTCGGGAACTAATTTTTTTGAGGGGTTTGCTTGCATTGAAGTCGTGATACCAGTGTTTGACATCGTAGTACACATATTGGACTAGCTTCTGGTAGTTAATTTCTTTATGAGTCCACTTAGCNGAGGGGGGGGGGGGGGGGGGGTAGGGTGATCGGACATTGCAGGCAAAAAACATGCATGTCGTTAGTCTCCGATCAAAATGCACAATTATTTTTTTTTTTAAACACGATCATCTTAAGTTCATTGTAGTTAACTGGCGCACCTTTTAGCACTTGGTTTCATATTCTAACATTTGTACATTTCTTGTTGCAGGATGGCGTTAGTCTCCAATCACCGTAACGGCCACTGTGGTCAATTAGTCGACCACAAAACCGCAATGATCGATTGGTCGGACACTGCGGTATATTGATCGACCACAGTGGTCGACCAGAAATCCGCAATGATTGGTCGGTCGGACATTGCGGTATACAGTGGAACCCCGTTTTCCCGGACAGCACGGGGGAGGCCACTTCGGGAAACTGAAATTTCCGGGAAAACAAGAAAATTTAAATTCCCAGAAAAACCCCGTTTTTCCGGACGTATGTCCGGCAAATTGCAACTATTTCCGGGATTTTTTATGCCAGAAAAACCCCCGTTTGCCGCACGTTAATGAACGAAAATGAAACTACTGTGTGGAGACACATACTGAACAAAAATGGCGGTGGTTGCCTTCCGATTCCAGGAAGAGATGCTGCGCGATAGGCAAATTTCAGTATCTGCGCAGTGTCACTTTCGGGAATTCTTCTGAAGGTCCGGAACTTCTGCCGAACTTTTCCGGGAAATGCCGAAGTTTTCCGGTATTCCGGCTTGGTTTCAGTTTCCCGGAACGTTCCGGGAATACCCCGGAAAAGTGAAAAAAGTNTTCGGGAATTCTTCTGAAGGTCCGGAACTTCTGCCGAACTTTTCCGGGAAATGCCGAAGTTTTCCGGTATTCCGGCTTGGTTTCAGTTTCCCGGAACGTTCCGGGAATACCCCGGAAAAGTGAAAAAAGTTTGGGAAAACGAGAAGTCCGGGAAACCGGGGTTCCACTGTATTGATCGACCAGAAAACCGCAATGATCGATCGGTCGGACATTGCGGTATATTGATCAACCACAGTGGTCGGCCAGAAAATCGCAATGATCAATCGGACATTGCGGTATATTGATCGACCACAGTGGTCGATCAGAAAACCGAAATGATCGATCGGTTGGGCATTGCGGTATATTGATTGACCACAGTGGTCAACCAGAAAACCGCAATGATCGATCGGTCAGACATTGCGGTATATTGATCGACCACATTTGTCGACCAGAAAACTGCAATGATCAATCGGTCGGACATTGCGGTATATTGATCGACCACTGTAGTCGACCAGATAACCGCAATTATCGACTAGAAGATGTATAAGATATCAGCTACATGTGCGTGTTGTGTATCATATATTGCATCAATATGCACGGCGCCCAAGCTTCAAGCTGCCTATGCATGTTGTGTACCGTATATCGCGTCTGTACCTAAGCACGGTGTGCTTCGTAATTCTTCCCTTAGTCTAACCTGATGTGGCAGCGCGACCCCACAAGGCTCCCGGGAAGTAGCGTGGAAACAAGACTCTGTAGGCTAGGCTTCATAAAGAAGTCAATCCCCCTCACAAGGGCACAAGTGCCACTGTAGTTATTGGGGGAGGTCCTTCGCCACGGTGTTTGCGCCTAATGTTGCTGTGAACAGGTCAGCAATCAACCGGGCTAGGCCACAGAAGTGACCGGAGACCCATCGAGTCAAAGGTGAAGTAGCGCGAGGCTGTTAAGTTAGAGGTTAGGAGTTGAGGTTGAAGAGAGGGTCAGTACAGGATAAGGTTAAGTGAGACCAGAATCGGTTGGGAATTAAGGGTGCCTTGTGTAGCCGTAGCGTGCGGTGCAGCAGTGGCAGCTGTATTGTTTTTTTTTTTTTTTTTGTTGCATAGTGCGCTCTACCCGCCCCTGACCTCCAAAAGTGCAACACCTGACCACGACCCCATAGGATTTGGTCGTGTGTGCATGTTGTTTATTGTATGTTCTGTCAGTATTCACGCCACATAAGGTACCAGCTGTGTGCATGTTGTGTATCATATATCGCGTCAGTGTGCATGGCGTATAAAGTACCAGCTGCTTGTACGTGTCACGTGTAGCTAGTAGCTATATTGCGTCAGTATGCTTGGCGTGTGTGGTATAAGCTGCCTGTACGTATCACGTATAGTATATTGCGTCAGTATGTAGCTACGGCGCATAAGGTATCAGCTGCCCGTATGTATCACGTGGCTGTAGTATATTGCTTCAGTATGTACGGCGCATAAGGTATCAGCTGCTTGTACGCGTCACGTATAGCTAGTATATTACGTCAGTATGCACGGCGCGTAAGGTATCAGCTGCCTTTACGTATCACGTATAGTAGTATATTGCGCCACTATGTACGGCGCATAAGGTATCAGCTGCCCGTACGTATCACGCATAGTATATTGCGTCAGTATGTACGGCGTATAAGGTATCAGCTGCTTGTACGTGTCACGTATAGCTAGTATATTGCGTCAGTATGCTCGGCGCGTAATGTAGGTATGAGCTGCCTGTATGTATCACGTATAGTATATTGCGCCAGTATGTACGGCGCATAAATTATCAGCTGCCCGTACGCATCACGTGGCTATAGTATATTGCGTCAGTATGTACGGCGCATAAGGTATCAGCTGCTTGTACGGGTCACATATAGCTAGTAGCTATATTGCGTCAGTATGTACGGCGCATAAGTTATCAGCTACCCGTACGTATCACGTATAGTATATTGCGCCAGTATGTACGGCGTATAAGGTATCAGCTGCTTGTACGTGTCACGTATAGCTAGTATATTGCGTCAGTATGCTCGGCGCGTAAGGTAGGTATGAGCTGCCTGTATGTATCACGTATAGGTAGTATATTGCGCCAGTATGTACGGCGCATAAATTATCAGCTGCCTGCACGTATCACGTATAGTATATTGCGTCAGTATGTTCGGCGCATAAGGTATCAGCTGCATGTATGTATCCCGTATTGTATATTGCGTCAGTATGTTCGGCGCATAAGGTGTCAGCTGCCTGTACGTATTATGTATAGGGTAGTGGCGTTAGTCTTCGATCAATATTTGCAAGAAAAAAATTTCCGCGCCCTACAATTCCCATAAAAAAGACGATAACTCATCATTGTTATATATTAAAAGAAAGAGCATGAATTGAACTTTCATTTGAGAGTAAGTACATTATTCTACAATTAATAGTTTTTTTTTTTGTTATAATGGTTATTGTGGGCTGATCGGACACTTTGGGCAACTCAGTAACTCCGATCAATTTTGACCGCTAATGATCGGTTGAAAGGAAAAATAGAAAACATTGAGAATGATAAACAAAGCTATAGGAGCTGCTAGATAAACTTGTTTTCTAACATCTGAGTGATTTTCATATGGATCTGACTCCAATAAATGGAGTTATGGTTTGTCCCGTAACACTAACAAGACCCCCCCCAAAAACGGTACAAAAGTCAACTTTTCCAATAGCATATTTGTGGTTTGTAAAATGAACTTCCGTGTATTGCACCTTCCTTTGGCAACAAAATAAAAATTTTAGAAACATATTTCGAGCTCCAGTTTAAATTTCTTTTTAGATATTCACAAGACCGTTTTCTCCGATCACCTCTTAACTCCGATCACATAAATTTGATGAAAAAACGTGTTTGAGCAAGAACCATGCACTTAAAAGTCAAATCCGTGACTTGTTCATGCATGAAATCATATAAGCATGGCCTAGGATGT
>LQNS02278091.1:16988274-17006318 GCA_001587735.2 Parhyale hawaiensis | reverse complement strand
GGTTTGGCTTTTTTCTGTATCAGTTTTGTTTTCGAACACCTCCACTCATCAGGCATATCTCCAGACACCAGCAGGTTTTGCATGCACTGTGTGAGGCAAATTAGTGCCTCCTCCTTTGTCACTAAGCTTTTATATAGCTCACCTTTCATAACATTGATTGCAGCGACAAAGCTTATGATTGAGCAGCCAAATAACAACAAAACTAGCTCTAACTGGCAGAAGATTGATAATGAATTAGAAATGGACACATTCACAACCAATACCATGCAACCTACATCAATTGACGCGGTTGTGCTTATTCGACCCACAGGACCAAACAGCCATGAAATGTTCAAGGATCCGGGTAAGTTGGCTACTGCTTTTGAAAAGAGTCCTTTTCAAGCTGCTACATATAAAGATGTTGGAGCCAGCAAAAAAGCAGAAGTTCTTGCAGTAGACTTGACTCAAGTCAGCAAAGAAATGCTACAGCACCTGTTGAACACCAGTCACATCAGTAAGTGGCCTGTAGAGTGCAGCACTCCACACAGGGAGTGCTATGAATATGGAGTCATATCACCCATAGCCACAACTGCAGACCTCCAAGAATTACAAGTGTCACTACATGGATATAGTGAAGCTAAGGTACTGAAGATAGATAGGCTGACTTCCAAAAAACAAGGCATTGTAAAGCCTTCAGAAACAGTCCGCTTACAGTTTGAACGAGGGGAAATGCCCACAGAAGTTAAAGTAGGCTTTTTCACTTACATGATAAGACCATACATCTCTAATCCTACTCAATGTTACAAGTGCCAGTGGCTGGGTCATGTTGCCAAGAGCTGTCGGGGGAAAGTTTGGTGTGTCAAGTGTGGGGGCTCTCATGACTTGAAAGATTGCACAACAACTGACCCTCTCTGCTGCAACTGCGGGCTCAGCCACTGTGCAAACTCAAGGCAGTGTCAACTCATACAGGCTGCTTTGGAAATAGAAAAATCAAAGTTAAACAATACCAGGAAAATTTCTCCTCCCCCCTCCAGAGGACAACCTCTTTCATTCAAGAACCTGTCACTCCTACTATACAGCAAATAACCCTTTCTAGATTTCCTCATGGACAGTCAGGATACAGTGGTGCTGTCAAGTGGTCACTACCACCTTTGCATGGGAAACGTCGTCATTGCTCAGTGGCTGTCCAGACTGGATTTAGAGAAATGAGCAACCAAACTGAGGAAGAAGCTTTTGAAGCTCAAGCACCTGTCACTAGGGATTGTGTAATAACTCCAAAGTCACTTCCCCTTGCTATGAAAAGGTCTACTGTGTCAACAAGCAACACTTCTATGGATCACTCAACTGTAGAGGCCACTGCCACCCCAACTGCTGTAATGAGTGTTGAGACCCCTGAAGCTTCTCCTGTACAGGAGTTGCTTGGTAAGTTGATAATAAGTCTTTGTGAAGCTCCATCCCTCAATCTCAAGCATGAAAGTCCCCCCAACAGATGTAAGTTTGTGTTTTCCTGTTTCAAACACAACTTCCCACAACTTGATCTCTCCTCCTCAAGTCCTGGGCACCTGCTATATTCGCCTGATGATCAGGCCAGTGCCCCTCTGCAGAAAAATTCAGATCATCATGAACGTTCTCTCTCAGCTACACCCCAACATCGAAAATCGACTAGGAAGAAAGCTCCCTCTAAGAAGAATTAGACAACTTTGTAAAATGGCACTTAAAATAGTTATATTTAATTGCAACAGTATTACCAACAAATCAGCAGAAATAAAAAACATGCTGCATCTGGAAACACCAGATGTAGTCTGTTTCACAGAAACTTGGCTGAAGGAAAACACGCCAAAGTTTCATAATTACAGTGCAATTTGGAAGAGCAGAGCCACACTTGGGGGTGGAGTGGGTCTTCTGATCCATAATAGCTTGTGCAGCACTGAAGTGGTACTCCCTGCTTTCCCCAACGGTAGCCTATACTGGAATATCAAGCTGTCAACCTCAAGCTATCAAACTCAACACAATTTTCTATCTTCAATTTTTATAATCCTGCAAAAAATCTTACTCATGCAGAACTGCAGCATTTCCTGCAGCACCTCCAGCACCAATGCATAATTGTGGGTGACATGTCCTCTCTTGAAGACGAATGATTAGGCTATAGAAACCATACTGGTAACTCTTTAGAGTTGATACTGCAAACAGATGACATCTGTCTTGCTAATCCTATAAATTTCTACACCTATACTGACAGGCATTCAGGCACCACCAGCTGTCTGGATGTGTACCTTTGCTCTCCAGACCTACTGCCTGGTTTAACCATGAAATGGTTGCAATGCATGGGGAGTGACCACTACCCCATTCTTGTTGGAGTGGACCAACTCCCCCTGAGGGAGGAGCTCCAACCCTGCTCAAGGTTGAGGTTGAAGGACTTTCCTTGGGACAGCTGGAGAACATCAATTGATATGGCAGCCTGCCCCATTCCAAATAATGCTACCAATATTAACAAGTATATAGTAAAGTTAAACTCAGTGTTGACAGCTGCCAAGCAGCTAATCACTCTCCATGGAAGAGTCCCTCAGCCAACGAGAAAGAAATCAATATGCTGGTGGTCCAGGGAGTGCCAGGAAGCTATGCTGGCCAGAAGAAAGGCGCGACGGATTCTTGAAGCACACCCAACCCCAGAAAATCTACAGCAATACGAACTGAAAACAAATCATGCAAGAAAGACCATTGATAAGCACAAATTTGCCTCATGGGAGAATTTTGTCTCCTCCATGAATGGAGATACTCCCACTGTAGTGGTTTGGAAAAAATTCGATCAATCAAGGGAACCTACCGCCCACCTCGCTTTCCCATAATGTCTGGAAACAATGTTGTCAATACTCAATAATACTAAAGAGAAAGCAAACTTGTTTGCCACATAGGTATTTCCAGCAAATTTGTACCCCGCCAAACATCCATCTTCCAGTTGACCATGAAGAAGTCTGTGATGCGGCCCGGCAATCCCAGGACAGCGCCTACAACATCAGCATCGCTCCAGAAGAACTCCTGAGACATGTGAAGAGTCTTCGAAACTCTTCTCCTGGATTGGATGAAATACATAACCAGTTCCTTAAAAACCTTGATTCCTCCTCCTCCCAGGTGCTGCTCTGCTTAGCTAATGTTAGTTGGATCAGTAGTGAGGTGCCACAAGAGTGAAAACAGGGAGTTATAATCCCAATCCCTAAACCTCAAAAAGATCCATCTCTGATCTCCTCCTACCACCCCTTTACTTTGCTCTCTTGTGTTGGAAAGCTCATTAAGCGAATTATACAGGAGTGACTAAACTGGGTGATGGAGAGTCGTAATCTCTACCATGCTTCTCAGTTTGGCTTCCGCAGGGGTTTCAGCACTATGGATGTTCTTCTCCAACTTGGAACACAAAATCCGTGGGGCTCTAGCCAGTGGAAATATCTGTGTTGCATTATACTTAGATCTCTCCTCTGCCTTTGACACAGTGGACCAACGCCTTCTCCTATACAAACTTGCAAAGCTGGGAATTCAAGGAAGGTTATACAAGTGGATTCACTCTCACCTGACTAACATTGGAACATTCAGCCTATTTCCCATTTAAAAAATTCCTAAACTTTGAGTTTGGGGAATTACAATTTACTACTTGCATGACATATTAAACATTTCTTTGGCTACAATTTGAGCCCTAGCTGATCTTTCTAGCATCAATGGTTTGTCTTGCTGCAGTTTTTTAATGGAGGGGTGTAAAAGTGATTGGAGACTAAGCTGGTGATTGGAGACTAACGCCTCTACCCTATCTATTAGTCAGTTGGAGGTCAAAGTTGTATACTCAACTTTGACATCCAACTGACTCTTTAATATTTGTCTGAGGGACTTGTTTTTGTCTCAAATTGAAGACAATTCTGTCACTTTTGGAATGGACCTTGTACATTTTTCTGCTGTTGAAACTTTTGCCGCAATGGCCAAAAAACTGACAACTTTGCCACGTGGCCAAATAACCCCCCGGGGCAACGAAATAGCCCAACCTTATGATATATACTTCTTATGAGTAGTGTAAACTCTACTCGTGATCAGTTGAGTTGACAGCTGTCAATTGCCGCTTTGACACGTCTTGCAAAGAGGTGGTTTTTACTGAAGAAGTTGGAGGATTTCTCACCAAGTGGTAGGTATTTTTGTCTGTAAATGGGAAGGTTTCTTGCCAAGATCCTGACTAGCACTGCATTAGTGTGAGAATGGGAGTGTTTGTAATTGAGACAACTAGTTTAGTGTTGCTTGATAAGATTTGATTATCTCATCAAATTTGGAGTACAGCTGAACTCAGAAATAGGGCCCTTTTCTGTTCCCCAAGATTATTCAGCGATGCATTGGGTGCTAAGATGCAAGGTACCTATTCATGACTGTCATATATACCCACTTTAGTCTTGGGCTTTCAGCCATCTTCTGTTTTGTGTTCACTTTTCAATCTTCATACACCTGATCATCATTTCCTGCAGATCTCCCTTTTGTTTTCCCATTGGCTCTTCTTACATGCAAATATTTTATTTTGCTCCATATGCTACTTGTACACAAGTATGGTACCTACTTACTTCTTTTTGGGTTGCGATATAGGCTATATAGGTATGGCTTTGAAGTATTCCTAAGGGAGGTAATTAATAATCATTATCTTCAGTACAACTAGCAAGCTCCCCATTTATGGCTGAACTCTTTTTTTAACTCTGAACCTGTCACTATGGTATGGTAGGAAACTGTATAAGCTACCAGTAGCTATATAAAATTCATTTTATTAGTCTAACTGAAGTATATATATTCCCTTTTCAGAACTTGCAGCTTGTAAATATTATATTTTCACATTAATAGGTAGATACTATCTACATAATTTAAAGCATAATGACATCTCTTGATACATCAGCTTGTGATGATGGCTTTAATGAATTTGTGCATGGAAGGACATCAAAACCAAAACAGGTTTTAGAAACTTCTGTATCACATTTTAATAATAGTGAACAGTTTGAAGACTGCCATGAAACCATTTGTGAAAATTATACAAATGGTAAACTCACGGTAGATAAATTAGAGATGCAGCGAAGTGAAGGCAGTGGCTGTGAGAACACTGTAGATTCCAAATGTGATCTATATTGGTACAGAAATGAAAATATTGGAAAATATTCTTCGGTCATTGGGAGAAGAATTGGTATTCAGCCCTGTCATGACCTCGAGTCCATGAAATTTAGTAAAGAAAATATTGGCAGTGATGGTCAAATATCACCTCATTCGTGTTGCTCCCCCGCTCATAAAGCTGATGGTAGCAGTGGCTATCCCACGTGTTCCTCTCATGGGTTTGGAGAAGATGACGATGGTGACCTGGAAACTTGGGAGAGGCCAACTGGTGTGAGGTGGCCACCCTTGGGAGCTCCCAATGATGAAGATGAACAGTCTATATGTTCATTTGAGGAGCTGGGCAGGTAAGCTGTACCTACTTTAGCTACCAGCTAGCTTTAATATCATTTACTTCTGCCCTCTTACATTGTTTTGGTACCTACTCTCCTTTAATGGCAGCCATTTCATTACTGAGATTTATATTTATGTGAAAGAAGTGCAAATTCAGTAAAACCCCTTTAATTCGCACAGCACGGGGGGAAGGGGGTGACGGATTAGCGGGGATTTCGGATTACCGGGGTACTTATAACTCCGAAAATAACCTCTTTATTCTGCACTAATACAGATTATAGAGAGATTGTTTGTACCCTCTACGCAGCTCCTCGCGCAGATTTTTTGCTCTTCACCTCTTTTATCGAAAAAATGAAAAGCGCCTTGCTCGGATTACAGAGGTATTTGTAGGAACTCCATACTTTACTCCATTAATCCGAAAAATGCTCACTTGTTCAGATAGCATTTCAAACAGTAATGAGATGTTCGGATTAGGGAGGGTTTCGGATTATTGAGGTGCAGATTAGAGGGGTTTTACTGTAGTGAAAAAGATTGAAATTGCTAAACATTTTGTTGAGGGGCAAGGCAACTAAATATAGTTATAGCTGTAGCATAGGCCAGGTACTTGTATAGCTAGCTATATAGTCTACCATGCATTTATGCATGTGTGGGACGTTAGCTGTTTGAGTAATGACAGTATTAGGGAGTGATCAGTTTCTATTTTTTGTTATCCTTCATAAGTTGTTACCAATTTTTATTATCTAGCTACAGCAAGTTAGGTATAGTCTATGTGCAATGTTGTCATCTTTGTATTTATTAATTTGAAGCTTTTTTGAGAATGTAACTTCTGTAGCATTCGTAAATAGGCTAGCAAGGTAACAAATAGAATTTATAGTGAATGCCATATTGCTAGCTATCTATGTCAAGACATCTTACCATAGCTTTCAATTTTGCAGGTCACGCAGTGAAGCTGGTCGTCTGAGAGAGCTGGAGGAGGAGCAAGAGCAGCTCAACTCATCACTTATGTCCCTTACCTCACATTTTGCTCAGGTAGGTAACTTCACTTGTTTTTAGTTGGGCCTGCTACTAGTGTTAGCATCATTTGAAGAATAGAAGAATAGTCACCTTTGTAAGTCTCCTTTGCTGCCCCACAATGATTCCAGCTGCTAAGTGGGTGCCTGCACTACCTAACCCGGACGAGGGGCCCCGCATCACCGTGTAGGTAGATACTACATCAGTAGTTATCACTTAAGGGAGGTACCTATGCTCCGTAATAGCATACTTCCACACCTATAGACTAAGCTGAGGCCGTAAACATTTGCTGTCCTGTTCAATAGCCTGTTTTGTTATAAGTAGCAAAAATTTAACAAGAAACTACAATTACAATCTGTCATATTGATACAATGCCCCCCCCCCCCTTCAGTGTGTCTAGAGACATTCTTTTTGAACATATCTAATGAAGAAAAAAGTGTACCCTTTTCCAAGGAATCGACATTTTCACACTTCTCAAAGAAGAATTAGAAACAATAAAACAGCTACATCACTCCTCCAAGCCATGAACAGGGCATGTCAATATCAATTAATCAATTCAAATCCGCTCAACTGATAAAAGAAACAAACCAGAAATAGCTACCAGGATTATTACTGGGACCAACACCCATTGAAACCTTGGTTCAGCATCTCCCATTATGGAAACCTATTACATACAAGCTTTCAGTCTGCAAGTGGACGTCATGCCCTCAAGGCCATCATTGCACTTAGTCTATCTGCACTGATCTCTCTTCATTAGATGCAGATCAGTGGTGTAACTTCTGTATCATGCTGTGTAAAACATGAATCCATGATCGGCCTTACATGCGATGTGTAGAGAGCCACCTTAGCTAGAACAAAGGAGAGAAGAGATGCAGCCAGGGCAAACACCTAGTACCCTGCTTAATATGTCCAGTGAAACTTGAGATCTCAATCAGCTAAAGCACCAAGATCTGGTGCCACTGCACAAGCCCAAGTTGCATTCCCTAGAAAAGGTGGCGATTCATAACAGTCACCCATCTGTGTCCCCAAAAAGTCTTACCTGTGCTTGTGATGTTTTGGTACTCTAAACTTTAAAGGCCTCAAACGTTCTGGTTGGGTGTTTGCGTGGGGAAAAAATGTTAATTGTGAACCCTGCTCACCATTGTGTTTGACCAACAAGGCTTTTTACTTATTCTGTGACTTAACCCCATTTCAAAGTACCGTAGCTAATTGTTTAGTAGCTACTATGTTTAACTTGAAAAATTGCACAAAAGAGTGGAATGGTTTAATTTCTAGAAATTTCTGTCCAACTCCATTTACAAATTCACATTCCAGCTTGTAGGTAGTACCCTTGGCAATTCAAATTTTTTCATCTAATGCTTCAAATTGAACATAGCTGCTGGAGACTCAGTTTATGTGGATTGCTTCTTGGAAACCTGCTGCTGAGTGAAGCTCTTTTGGTTCCCTAGAAATGGATGGAGGCTGTGTTTTTCTTTGGGACTCGATTAACTCAGTACTGGAAAGCGAACTTCATAAGACGCACCATTGAATCATACGGCTCATAAAAGATATTTTTTTTTAATGCTGGATCATACTCAAGTTTGAATTAAGGCCCTTTTTGAGTGGTCGATCTGGTGCATGCATCCTATGTTTGTACTTTGGAAAAACTCAAGGGTATCCCCCCATAGCTGTGTGATGCTGGAGTAAATGTAAGGATCTGATTCATGCCGAATTGTCCCGCAGGTGCAGTTCCGCTTAAAGCAGATTGTGAGCGCCGACCCCAGCGAAAAAGAAAATTTGCTAAAGGAACTCGAGGAGTTTGCCAATCGTGGCATTCCCGACCTGCGCGCCATCCAGCACACCAGAGACACGGTGGAGAGCCACACGTATAATGTAAGTGCCGCTAACCAGTGTGAGGTGAGCCAGCGTTTGGTCTCTGATAAAGGAAGGCTAGTTAGGTTGGCTCATCCAATGTTACGCGGTGTCCTCGTGCCTCAGGTAGGAGCTCATAGGATTCCTAAGTTCTAGTGAGGCCTTTGGGGTATCTTGATGTTTTGCTCTTTCGCTTCTTTTTTCCTACTTATGCTTACTAGGTACCTATCCATCTTTAGCTATTCTGTACTTTCTCGAATTGATTTTTCCAGGTTCCATGTTCCATAATTCTCTGGAAATACTTCAAATCTCAAGGTTTTCCTCCTTACGCACGCTGTTGGAGTGGCTAGGGACGCAAAACCAATCGTTGCTAACTAATTTTTCTTTAGCTATTTGCCAGCGGAATTTTAGTCTAATCCTGAAAGTATACCCGTATTTACCGGTACCGCTAGGCTGGAGCTCAGAGTTCGCTGTCTAATTGTGCTGTTCCCCAAAACATTGATATTTAGTGTTGATTGTAAAGGGTTAAGTTACTAGCGCTTCGTGCTAGCGCCTCACCTCTATTTATCTCTTTCTGACCCTAAAAGTTCTGTACGACGCTGTTAAATTTCTTGCACTTGGTGCTTATTATTCAGAGGGCGTGACTGCCGATGTCATGTTTGTTTGTCTCTCCCGAAGATTAACGCACAGTACTTCACATCAATCTCTAATAAACCTTCATCTGTGTCTTCTCTAGCTAAGTAGCTAACAGGGGGTTCTTGCTTTCACCGTCTGGAATTTACTTCTTTGCATAAAATTTGTCTACGTTGTGATTTCAATTGTTATATGGATGTACAGTACCTATATACAGTTATGACTTATGCACACACAACAGATATACCTGCACGGTACACCGGTATACAAAGCATGTTCAAATTGTAACCCGACTGTTTCGTGTGTAAACTAATGAAGCCAACTAATGAAGCTAGAAAGCGTGGTTTAGTGCATAAATTCAAGCAAGCCTAATGCACAGTCATAATTCTTTCAAGCCTGCAGGTGTTGTGAATCGTTGGGAAACCGTAAATGAGTGGAAAAAAATAAGTGACGCTGAGTTTCATTTCCAACTTGCATTGTGTACGAACCTAAACTAGGCCTCCACATGCAACTTTTTACAAAGTTGAGTTACTCCCAGCTAGCCCGTATTATCTGAAAGATTCAGTAGCTACGCTATTAGGGTTGAAAGATAAGGTACTTCAAAGCTGAAGAAGTGGTACAGTCGCTTGAAATGTCACTGCACTTCAATGGAGACAAACACGTTCATGTAGGCCCTCAACTCCACTGAGTGTGATTGACGGTTTTGAGATCTAGGTGCTGCAGGATCGTCAAACTGCAATCGAGAAACGTGCTGACGAGGTGAGCTATTCCACAGAACCCATGTAGCCTATTCCATTGCTGAAAATGAATTTGGGCTCCGGGAGAGAATCTCAGCGGAATTTTTGTCGCTTCCCAACTTACATGTGGAGTCCGTTTCGTTGTTGAAGTCTTCGTAGATCTTGCGGTTTGCTTCCACTTGGGAATCATCTGAATTCGCGCATTCATTTTATTATTTTTTCAAGCCCAAAAAATTTGACGGCCGTCAATGACTTTCTTATTCATCGAATATCAACACTTGAAAACCTAATAAAAACCATGAATATGTCCTTGGCTTGCCTGCATAAGTACACTGCATTGTCTGAATGCACTTCATATAATAATTTAGCAGTAGAAGATGTTAAAATTTTCTGTGACATAATTAGCTCCTGTGCATAGGGCCTATCTTTATTGGTTTCTCTTTCTGCCACATGTGGGGACAAACAATAAGTACAATAATATTGTTAAGAAATCACAATTTCTGCTATTTCGTCGATAACTTTGTCGGGAGCATTAAGTACTCTTGCTTTTGGTGGCAATAATTACCTCCACCAAGTTTGTTGCCTATGTTTTTGTCGAGTTTACCTGTCTGTCCCACTGTCTGCCTGCTTGCGTGTCACCAAGGTAACTCAAACAGTTATTAACGGATCTTTATGAAATTGGTAGGAATTGTTTGTGTTATTACTAGGAACAAATTACTAAACTTTTGTGTTGATCTGTTGTGCCGCTTGTTTGTTTGGCTCTATGTTTTTTTCATGTCAGTAACATAAATCAAAAAGTTTTGCATGTATAAGTCTTCATTAAAATTACAGGAAATGGTAAGCATGTCAAAAGGCACGAATGACCAAATTTTGGTTATGATTGGTCAGTCTGTGTGTTTGACTAATGTTTGTCAGAACTGACACCAAAAGTTGCGGACGGTTTTTCAAGAAAATTACAGAAGCTCTCATTAACTAGGTACTGTCAAGAGGCACAAATTACTAAATTTTGGTGAAAAATAAGTTCTAATTTCAGGACAAAGTTGCATTTTTTTTGTTATCATTGCCTTGCTTGGCGGAGGTATGCGCTCTCAGCATGCTCTAGTGGTATTGAAATCTGGTTTCTTGAATGAAGAGATTTTTCTGATAAATTTTTCAGCGGACATGATTTTTCAAAACATACGGTGTAGCTAATGACCAAAATTCCAGCAGGTACAATAAGAAACGTAATCTTACAAGCACAACTATGCCATACAAAAGCTTCAAACCGTTCAACTATGAGTAGTATTGAGTACCTATATTCGGAGAGCAATAGTGGTGACGAAAGTCCGTACATGAATTAATGGAGTGTGTATGACCAGAAAATCGTCTTTTCTCTGCTTTGGGCTGGTTGAGAGCCATGTGACTGTGTCATATCCTTGTGCTGTATGTCCTGTTGTTGTAAGCTAAGTAACGACTTCTTTTACTGAATTGTTTTGTTTGTGTTTCAAGGACGCCATCTCCAACCAACGGGAGCTTATAGATCGACTCAAAGAGCAGCTGGACGAGTTGGAGCAATATGCCTACCACACTGGCGAGGCAGGCATACCACAGACTGAACTTGTTACGAAGCAGAAGGTTATTATAGGTGAGTTCTGAGCTGCTAGCTGTTGGTAGTGGCCTGCTGCTGGACCTATTGTTTTTGCAGTTCTGTTGAAGTTGATATGCTGCGATAGACATTTTATTTCTCTACCTGTCCTTTTTGAAGACTTCGCGATGCGACTCTTGTTGAATGGTGTAAAAATGCTTTGTTCATCAACCCTTTACCGCCCAATAGGAATATTCAGTCACGTTCTGTGTAGTGCCTTTCTTAAGAAAAATGGTGAATATTGTTACATTAACGCGCAAGCGTCAATGCTCGGTGGTTGCACCACATTCACCCGGTCAGTATAATACATCTAAGACGAAAGCTAAAAACAGTTCAAGTCAAAACTAACCACCAGATGCTTCATAGCCACTTATGGACAGATGTACGGTACCTATGTAGAGACTAGAGAGAATCGCGCTTGGGAGGGGAAAGCCCTTTGCTCGAGCTAATACTGTTAAATGCGACATTCAGAATACAGCCCGCACTGTTTAAAAACTTAATCAGTGACCGTTAACAGGTTAAAAGGTACGTTTAGTTAATGAAGCTTCATAACTGAAATATCCTAACGCAGATATTATACTCGGAAATTGAATTTTACTACTTCACGAGTTTGCTATGTCATGCGAAATGTTTGATAACTAACATGAAAGACAAACATCCATTTGCTTTGAAAGTCTTGTCCGATACTCATTGTGACATTTCTTTTAACGTTGCAGATCAATTGAAAGGCAACGTCCTTAGGGGGTAAAGGATGGGCCATAGGGTTAGGTTTGCCCATCCTACGTTATGGTAAGCAGCGACCCCTGAGGGATTGTATAGGCTACATTTACCATTAGCTAGGCCACTTTGTTTCCAACTATGCCTATTTTGCCTCCTTCCGATTTCATATTCCTAGTGATCTCATTTCCTCTGTTCTTCATCTTCTTTCCCGACTTGCTGTGCCCATGCGCGTTGATCCTGTGTGGGAACACCTTCTTGGATGGGTTCCACATTTGTCTTGCCGGTACTATAATATCTCCCTTCCTTTTCCTTTCTTAGAACTGTTTAATGCTAATTTACAAACGCTTGAGCCATCTTTTACACCATATAATTGAAAAAGAAACTCCCACTAGATAGGGAAGACTTGTCTGCTACTCATAGTGATTTCATATTTCTTCATGAACGTTACAGATCAGTTGAAGGGTAAACTTCCATTGGATGTGGAGGATTTGGCGCAGCTTACGGTAGATGACCTACGGACTCAAGTGGACACATGTGTGAAGCAGGTAACGTTTGCTGCTTTGTACTCTTGTATTGCTCTGTGTTGTGCATGTTGTGCAGGACGCCCTTGAGACCAATGATATTGGTAATTGAGTTTTTTACAGTCTGATGAAATTGTCGTTATTGAAAAGCATTCCATTTCGGAATTAATGCTGTATTTTATATTTTTTTTACTATTTTCTCAAGCATTCAGTGTCCTAGTAATTATTTCTAATAGTTGAATAGGTACTGTACTGCTGGAGATTGAGAAGCCTTGTAAATTGGCGACATATTTATAATTGAAGAGAGATCGACATAGAAATGTGAACAGGGTGCCGCAACACACGTCATGCCACCCTTCTCTCTCCTTTCATATGGCAGGGAATTGGGAAACAAAATTATCAGTGAATTATACAACAAATTTGTTTCTTTTCGGCACAAGGGTTAACGTTATTTTTGTGTCCACTGTATTAACAGTTTCTGCAATTTTCTTCAAGATCCACTCATAACTATTTGTGTTATACTGCTAACAAACATTATGACAAACTCAAACCAAACACAAACGGTCCCACCAATCTACACCAAATTTAATTATGTTTTTTAACATTACGAACCACTCCTGTAAATTTTATATAGCTATATCCATTTGGAACTTTTTGAGCTGAGGTGCTAACAAGCAAAAATCAAACACAGGGACGTGACGAACGAACTAACCAACAGATCATCAAAAACATTTGATCATTTACCCCTCGTAATAAACCTAACAACTCGTGTAAATTTCCTGAAAATCCTTTAAACCTTTTTGAGTTTAACGCACAAAGAAAAAATAGGCAGACAAACAAACATACGAATAGATTTCCAGCAAAAGTTAATCATATATTACTGTTAGCACTCTTAACAATCCCGGTAAGTTTAGTAAAGATCTGTTAATACATTTTTTGTTTATCTTGGTGACAGACAAACATAAAACACGACAAAAATATAACCTCTTTGGCAAAGGTAATTAATGTACATATATCAGGTTTTACTGCAAAGGTTCGCGCCTCCCCTGGAATCCGCTCACGCCCCCCACCCCCCTAGGGGGCGCGACCCCCGGTTAAGAACCACTGGTGTAGACCATATGCCTTACTGTAAGACATTTACAGCAAAGGAGTTGCTTCTGTGCCTCACCTTTGTCTTGGCCGGTGGCCGTGTGTGTACTCTGTTGTTGGCTGCAAAGAATTAGGCAAGAAATGTTACCAAGTCACTGGGAGCATAAAGAGCCCCGCCCTCGTCTCAAGTGTTGTCAGGATTCTATAGTTGGAGGGTTCAGTCGGTCTCACTGTGATTTTTTTCTTTGCGCTATTACATCCGGCGTCAACCTTACAAGTCCAGCTCTTGCAGAGCTGAGTTAATGAAGGATTTACCAACTACACTTTAGAACGGAAATAATAGCTTTAGCACAAAATTGACCATATCTCATTTTTGCGTGATCAAATCTTCATGAAACTTGCAGGAAATCGTGAATCTTATGGCAACACTGTTGAGTTTAACATTTTGCTGTGTCTCCTGCTTGACAACTCTGTGCATTTTTTTCTTTTTTTGACGTGAATGACAATAATAAGTTCTTGTATATTCTGCTATAATAGGACGTGGAAAAGCTCTAACTAACGAGGAGAAAGAAATTATCATCAAAGAAACTGCTAAAGGCACCTCTCCTGCTGTTATAGTCCGAAAAATAAGACGCCATATTGACACAGCGACAAGATTCTTAAAGGACCCTTCACTACGGAAAGAACAATCAGATGCTAGACATTCAAGGACTGTTACTGATAGACACACGAGAAATATAGTTTGTCAGCTACGTAAAAGACCCGGGCAAGCAAGTAAATCAAATTTTATGGCTGCGGAGCTTCCTGCAGTGCCTAAAACCACAAGAAATGGCATCTTTAGTTCCATTGCTTCTGTCAAATCCCCTATGAAATTGCCTCCTCTGACCCCAAGACATAGAATTTTGAGGATGGAAAGGAAGAGAAAAATGCATGAAGATCAACGTGAATCATGTTCTCTTCACCAACAAAAACCGGGCAACCCTTGATGGACCTGATGGGTGGAGTAAGGGTTGGGTGCTACCTGGAGGTGTCATCAATGCATAAAACGTCACCAACAGGGACGTGGTGTTATGATAGGGTATGGGCTGCTATCATAGGGAACCGACTTGTAGGTCCGGTTAGAGTACTTGATGGCGTGAAAATTTCATATCCATCATATTGATATTGTGCCATGTTAAAGGATGCCTTGGTCCCATGGCTGGATGACATACCCTTTTCGTTGCTTCAAAACTTGATTTTCATGTATGTTGATGCACCTTCTCACTCTGCCGTACTACCACAGCGTTTCTGGACTCTTTGGGGGTTCCATGCAGAGAAACTGATGGTTTGGCCACCATGCTCACCTGATCTAAGCCCAATTGAAAACATTTGGGCCCTTCTGAAAAGGGAAATATTCGCAGATGGAAGGTAGTACAACTCAAAATTTGTCTTGTGGGATGCTGTTACTGCAGCAGCAAGCGCAGTGTGCCACCGCCTTGGCACTCCTGACTGCTGAGGGCATAAAACACTGCAGCGTAGTGGTGACGATAGCCATTCAGTGTGCAGACCTAGCGCCCACAGGTCTCTGTACTGCCTTTCAGTAGCGGACCTACCTACTGACCGCAGTTCTTAGAATGTCTTTGAGTATACAGACCCAGACCACAGGTCTTATGGATATCTACCAGACTTTATATGTATCCCTGAACCTATAAGTATATGAATAGCAGTACATTGAGTCTCCATATCCACTGAGGTACCGATAATACGGCAATCTACGACATCCGACGAGATTTACGGTGACCAGAGTAATAGGTTGAGCATCCGAGTACACGGAGGTACTTGGCACATGGTAAACCACGCTGGTACAAGTGGTACAACCACGGTACAACACATGCATATCGCCTGCACAGCAGTTCCACCTTCCGCAATAAAGAAACTAACTGGCTGCATGGATTCAAAGATTATTGAAGTTATTAAACGTCATGGGGGTCATGTTGGCAAATAAGACTTGTCAGTCATTGTAAACTTTTTATTAATGATTTCTTGTCTAATACATATTATTCTCATTTGTGTTGTTCTTTTTTGCTCCTTTGTTTTAAGTCAAAAAGCTATTACTGCCGCTCAGTGAAATTAGTAAAATTGACAAAAAACATAATTTTTCTAGAACCAGCACGATTAGTCGTTTGAAAATTTACAGACACTACATATAACCATCATAATTTAAACTTTCTGTGAAATTTTCACTAAAATTTTTAACCAAATAGTCGAGATGTGGTCACTTCTGCGATAAAGCTATTGTTTCTGTTCTAAGTGAAGTGATGTAGTGAAGGCAGACGATACTTTGTTGCTTGAGAGTATACCAAATAGTATTTATACACGAGGGGATAAATTCAAACTAGTCTGTAGTGTATGGCACGATTGTATGGTGCGCTCCCCGCCATTTATCATCCTGGAGCCAGAGCACGCTCGTTAGTCTTTGAGAAGCTTAACATATTATTAAACTTGAACTGATGATTATTTTTATTTAGTAATTATTATTATTATTAAATCACACCAGACTGGCGACATAGGAACGGAGAAACTCGTTCTTACACTCGAAAGCCCGTAGAACAGATTCGAGTATTTTTTAATACCTTAAATTAGTAGCTTCAGCTCCTCTCTTTTCAAAAATACTGTATTTACTTCTCTCCCTCCCACACAAAAGTAATTTTTGTTTATTCTGTAGTTTTTGTGTTGTGTTATTCCAGTCGTGAGAATGTGTGAATTGAAAACTCGAGTCAAGTATTTATCTCCCCTGAAGAGGTTATCTGTTCATCAAGCTTTTGTTTGTCGGTTTGTCTGTCACCGAGATAAGTCAAAAAGCTATGAACGGATCTTTACAAAACTTACATTGTTGTTAGATTTGTTAGATACATTAGGAGGAACAGATTATTAACTTTTGGTGAAGCTCCGTTCATCCATTTGTTTGGCTCTTTTTCCTTCCTGCCTTAACTCAAATGTTATGGATGGGTTTTTCATGAAATTTGCAAGAGTTGTTAGGTATATCACGAACTACGAATAGTAAATGACCATATTTTTATGATGATCTATCTGTTGATTTGTTTGATTTTATGCTTGTTAGCAAAATAACTCAAAAAGTTCATGAATGGATCTTTATAAAGTTTACAGGAATTGTTAATAATGTTGAAAGACATAAATTATTAAATTTTGGTGAAGGTCGGTTGGTCTGTATGTGTAATAATTGTCAGACTCAGAATGTTTGTTAGCAGCATAACTGAAAAAGTTATGAATGGATCTTAAACAAAATTACCGAAGCTAGGTATTGTTACTGTCAAAAGGCACAAATAATTAGATTTTGGTCTTGATACAAAGGAAATCATAGTTTCTGAACCAATTTAAATTTATCGCTACAATTGCCTTGCTTGATGGAGGTATGTGCTCTCAGAGTGCTCTAATTCATTGTTATATGGGCGTAAAGTTGAAGGTTGTGCTCCTCTGTGAGTTAATGCTTGCTGATTTAGCAACAACATATGTACTGTACTACTTATTCATCTTGTGTGCATCACTGATATGTTTTTGTCCTATTGAGTGTGGCTGATATGGCTGTTTGCATCTGTACTTCACTTCTAACTTTCATAAAGCTGCAATTCATTGTGGACATCCTTACACACCCTGTTTTGTGTTATGCTGAGCAATCAATAACTCGGTCATTCCGCATGTTTGGTATTACTCAAGCTGTATTCTCTATTTTCTTTTGTTACTGTCAGTTTGCTCTTACCTACCACAAGTTATAACCAGGGTTGTGGAGTCCGATGGTCAGAGTTCGACTCCAAACTATGCCGCTGAGGAGGGTCTCTTCTCCGACTCCGATTCTTTCTGATCACAGTAGGGCCATTTTCACTGGCTCCTGAAGTTAGCCAGTTGCCAACTCCGATTTCTTGCCTCCAAATTTCCTCGACACCGCAACCCTTGTTATTACTAGCACTCAGGTACTGTATATATATAGCTAATTAAGGGTTTAGACGTAAATAAGGCCGTTAGGTGTAATTTTCTCCCATTAGGTGTAATCTAACGTCCAATGAACCCTTACGTGTAAGGTTAGGTTAGGGCCAGGACTGGTTCTGCTAACGTTCCTAATAAGCTTCTTCTCATGTAATAAGCTTCAAACTACATACCAATTCACCTTAATAACCTCAAAACGCCATAAAAAAAACCCTCAAAGTCCCACATTATTGCTGTAAAACACTTAGAAAACGAGCTGAACCAGTCCTTGCCTGGAACCTAACCTTACACAGGCCAGCTCATTGGAAGGCGTTCTTCTAGTAGGGTCGGTCGGGGATAGGGACGGATCAAGCCAAAAACGGCCCGTTTTGAAAGTTTATCTGTCGAGAAACGTACGATGAAAATCCCGTGGACTACTGGCCGTTAGGTGTAATAGTCAAACTACACCTA
>LQNS02278091.1:16957904-16974828 GCA_001587735.2 Parhyale hawaiensis | reverse complement strand
CATCAAAAACATTTGATCATTTACCCCTCGTAATAAACCTAACAACTCGTGTAAATTTCCTGAAAATCCTTTAAACCTTTTTGAGTTTAACGCACAAAGAAAAAATAGGCAGACAAACAAACATACGAATAGATTTCCAGCAAAAGTTTATCATCTATTACTGTTAGCACTCTTAACAATCCCAGTAAGTTTAGTAAAGATCCGTTTATACATTTTTTGTTTATCTTGGTGACAGACAAACAGAAAACACAACAAAAATATAACCTCTTTGGCAGAGGTAATTAATGTACATATATCAGGTTTTAATGCGAAGGTTCGCGCCTCCCCTGGAATCCGCTCACGCCCCCCTAGGGGGCACGCCCCCCTGTTAAGAACCACTGGTGTAGACCATATGCCTTACTGTGAGACATTTACAGCAAAGGAGTTGCTTCAGTGCCTCACCTTTGTCTTGGCCAGTGGCCGTGTGTACTCTGTTGTGGCTGCAAAGAATTTGGCAAGATATGTTACTAAGTCACTTGGAGCATAAAAAGCCCCGCCCCCCGTCTCAAGTATTGTCAGGATTCTATAGTTGAAGGGTTCAGTCAGTCTTACTGCGATTTTTTTTCTTTGCGCTATTACATCCGGCGTCAACCTTACAAGTCCAGCTCTTGCAGAGCTGAGTTAAACAAGGATTTACCAACCACACTTAGAACGGAAATAATAGCTTTAGCACAAAATTGACCATATCTCATTTTTGCGTGATCAAATCTTCGTGAAACGTGCAGGGAAATCGTGACATCTTATGGCAACATTGTTGAGTTTGTTAACATTTTGCTGTGTCTCCTGCTTGACAACTCTGTGCATTTTTTTCTCTTTTTGAGGTGAATGACAATAATAAGTTCTTGTATATTCTGCTAAAATGGGACGTGGAAAAGCTCTAACGAGGAGAAAGAAATTATCATCAAAGAAACTGCTCAAGGCACCTCTCCTGCTGTTATTGTCCGAAAAATAAGACGCCATATTGACACAGCGACAAGATTCTTAAAGGACCCTTCACCACGGAAAAAACAATCAGATACTAGACATTCAAGGACTGTTGCTAATAGACACACGAGAAATATGGTTTGTCAGCTACATAAAAGACCCGGGCAAACAAATAAATTTTTATGGCTGCTGGGCTTCCTGAAGTGCCTAAAATCCCAAGAAATTACATCTTTAGCTCCATTGCTTTTGTCAAATCCCCTCTGAAATTGCCTCCTCTGACCCCAAGACATAGAATTTTGAGGATGGAATGGGAGAGAAAAAATACATGAAGATCAACGTGAATCATGTTCTTTTCACCGACAAAACCCGAGCAACCCTTTATGGACCTGATGGGTGGAGTAAAGGTTGGGTGCTACCTGGAGGTGAGTGTCATCTATGCGTAAAACATCAACAACAGGGAAGTGGTGTTATGATATGGGCTGGTATCATAGGGGATCGACTTGTAGGTCTGGTTAGAGTACCTGATGGCGTGAGAATTACATCTGCATCATACTGTGACATGTTAAAGGACGCCTTGGTCCCATGGCTATATGACTTACCCCTTTTGTTGCTTCGAAACTTGATTTTCATGCATGATAATGCACCTTCTCACTCTACCCGTACTACTACAGCATTTCTGGACTCTTTGGGGTTCCATGGAGAGAAACTGATGGTTAGGCCACCGTGCTCACCTGATCTAAACCCAATTGAAAACATCTGGGCCCTTCTGAAAAGGGAAATATTCGCAGATGGAAGGCAGTACAACTCAAAATCTATCTTGTGGGAAGCTGTTACTGCAGCAGCAAGGGCAGTTCCACCTTCTGCAATAAAGAAACTAACTGGCTGCATGGATTCAAGGATTATTGAAGTTATTAAACGTCATGGGGAGTCATGTTGGCAACTAAGACTTTTGTCAGTGTTTGTAAACTTTTGATTAATGATTTCTTGTCTAATACATATTATTCTTATTTGTGTTGTTTCTTTTTGCTCCTTTGGTGATATAAAACTGTGAAAAGTCAAAAAGCTATTACCGCCGCTCAGTGAAATTAGTAAAATTGTCAAAAAAAAAACATAATTATTCTAGAACCAGCACAATTAGTCGTTTAAAAATTTACCGACACTATAAGTATCATAAGTTTAATTTTCTGTGAAATTATCAATGAAATTTAAAGCCAAATAGTCGAGATGTGGTCACTTCTGCGATACAGCTATTGTTTCCGTTCTAAGTGTAGTGAAGGGAGACTATACTTTGTTGCTTGAGAGTATACCAAATGGGTATTTATACACGAGGGAATAAATTCAAACTAGTCTGTAGGTAGTGTATGTCTTGATTGTATGGTGCACTCCCCACCATTTATCATCCTGGAGCCAGAGCATGCTCGTTAGTCTTTGAGAAGCTTAACATAATTATTAAACTTGAACTGATGATTATTTTTATTTAGTAGATTCTTACACTTGAAAGCCTCTAGAACAGATTCGAGTATTTTTTAATACCTCATATTGGTAGCTTCAGCTCCTCTCTTTTGAAAAATATTTACTTCTCTCCCTCCCACACAAAGGTAATTTTTGTTTGTTCTGTTATTCCAGTCGTGAGAATGTATGAACTGAAAACTCGAGTAAAATATATACCTCCCCCGAGGAGGTTATCTTTTCGTTGAGTTTTTGTTTGTCACCGAGATAACTCAAAAAGCTATGAACGGATCTTCACAAAATTTGCATGGATTGTTAGGTTTCTTTGGTACATTAGGAGCAACAGATTATTAACTTTCGGTGAACCTCCATTCATCTGTTTGTTTGGCTCTTTTTCCTTTCTGCCATAACTCAAGAAGTTACCTATGGATGGGTTTTTATGAAATTCGTTGTTGTTAGATAGGCATATCACGAATGGTAAATGAAACTATTTGTATGACGATCTGTTGATTCGTTTGTTTGTTTGTCTCATTGTTTGATTTAATACTTGTTAGCGACAAAACTCAAAAAGTTCATGAATGGATCTTTATAAAATTTACAGGAATTGTCAGTAATGTTGAAAGATATGATTGATTAAATTTTGGTGATGGTCAGTTGGTCTGTATGTGTATAGCTAATGTTTGTCAGAATGTTTGTTACCAGCATAACTGAAAAAGTTTTGAATGGATATTAAACAAAATTACAGAAGCTAGGTATTATTACTGTCAATGGGCACAAATAATTAGATGTTGGTGTTGATACAAAGGAAAAGGAAATCATAATTTCCCAACCAATTTAAATTTTTCTTTACCGTTGCCTAGCTTGGTGGAGGTATGCGCTCTCAGAATGCTCTACAGTATGTAACCTTTGATTATACAAATAAAATTTTTTACTTATTTCCAAGATGAGTGTCAAACATTTAAAATATTAATAGTAAGTTAGTGCACAGGTATGTTGTAACTTCCAAAACAATTAGAGAAAAATAAAACGGAATCATATCCCACGTTTTGGCAACATTTGCTTATTGCATGGGGCTCTGCTGTTACATTAGATTGTGCAACATCACTCTCTAGTCAACATGGGTAAGAAAAGCGGTCTAACCAGTGAAGAAAAGATAAAAGTGACTTCATTATTGGCTTCTGGTAAGACAACACTCGAAGTTTCCAAGGAATTACAGCGTGATCACCGAACAATTAAGGCCTATGCAATTGAAGGTAAGGTCAACCGGAAAACTCCAGATAGAGCCTCTATGAGGAAATTGACTGCTCGGAATATGTGACATTTGAAGGTTTCTATGGCTGGAAAACAACTTTCTACAAGTAAGGCAATATTTGAAGATGCTGGAGCCCCAATACTAAGCAGAAAGACAAGATGTGCGGTTCTATAATAGCTATGGAAAGTGAAAAATGCAATTAAAGTACCACTTCTAACAAAAACTCATAAATAAAATTGGGTCAAATGGGCTGAAGAATACATGAAAACTGATTTCTCTAATGTCATATTTACTGACGATTGTAGAGCCACTCTTGATAGTCCAGATGGATGGGCGTCTTGATGGGTCCTCCGTGACCGACCTCAACAGACACTGCTTAAGCGTCAACAAGGTGGTGGAGGTGTGATGTTTTGGGCCAGCATAGTAGGTGACACCCTTATTAGTCCATTTGAAGTGGCAGAAGGAGTTAAACTGTATGCAGAAAGATACTGCCAGTTTCTTGATTCCATATCTTGATGAGCAGACTATCGCACGCAGATCCAAATTGGAATTTCAGCACGATAACGCTCCCTCACACCGAGCACGGTACACTGCTAACTGGCTGCCGGATGGAGGATTTAAATCAAAAAGGATTGTGACCTGGCCAGCAAATAGCCCCGATTTAAATCCCATTGAGTAGCTCTGGGCAATTATCAAAAGGAAGGTTTATGAAGGTGGTCGGTAGTTTTCGAGCACAGTAAGCCTGTGGAATGCAATAAACACAGCTGCGGATTCTATTCCACCATCTGAAACGTCAAACCTGACAAAATCTGTTGATATTCGCCTTATAAAAATTATGAAAAACAGGAGGTTGCCATGTTCAAATTAACTTGCTATGTTTACCACTACTGAACACTTATTTCAGTGTTTATTGAATTGTTTTGGTTATAATTTCTTGGTTTTGGACGTTTAATAAAAATATTCCTGTTCACCTGTATTTATTTCCACTTTATGACGATTTTGTTAACTTGTTGCATAATCTGAGGTAACAGTAAAAAACTCGTTAATAAGCAAATTGTATGATAAACTTCGCTAATGGCTAAATATTTATTTTATAAGTGCTGTTTATATTTTCAACATAGCCAATTAGCCATACATTTAGTTAATATGGATATTTCAAAGTTAAACACTTATCTTGAAAAAGAAAGTATAAAAATTGTATGTGCATAATCAAAGGTAACATACTGTAGTTCATTGTTGAATGGGCGGTACGTTGAAGGTTGTGCTCGTCTGTGAGTTAATGTTTGCCGATTTAGCAACAGCATATGTACTGTACTACTTATTTATCTTGTGTACGTCACTGATATGCTTTTGTCCTATTGAGTGTGGCTAATATGGCTGTTTACATTGTACTTCACTTCTAACTTTCATTAAGCTGCAATTCACTGTGGACATCCTTACACACCCTGTTTTGTGTTATACTGAGCAATCACTCTTTTTCCTGAGCAATCACTCTTTTTCCTGAGCAATCACTCTTTTTCTTTCACTGACTTGTATTCTCGTGCAATAACTCGGTCATTCCGCATGTTCGGTATTACTCAAACTGTATTCTCTATTTTCTTTTGTTACTGTCAGTTTGCTCTTACCTACCACAAGTTATAACCAGGGTTGTGGGGTCCGCTGGTCAGAGTCCGACTCCAATTCTTTCTGATCGAAGTAGGGCCATTTTCACCGCAGAAGTTGTCTAGTTGCCCACTCCGATTTCTGGCCTCCAAATTTCCCCGACACAGCAACCCGTGTTATAAGTAGCACTCGTGTACTGTGTAGGTACTGTGTATATATGTTTTCCTGCAACATTTTTATCTATCCTACAACTTTCTGTTCTGAAAGAGCTAATCCCACCACTTGTAACGATTTTTTTTCGTCAGGGTTAACATAATGAAATTTACGCGTAACTCTGAGTTTGTGCATCTCCAGTAGTTCCGTTTAGTTCTGCCTTCTTAACTCCCTCTGACTTCTATCACTACCTCTTGTGTCTGTATACTTTATTGTACTCCTATTAATATTGAAACTCTGTGTCTTTGTATTTATTGTGAAAGTTTCAGTCTTCATACTTGTACTCTTCTGTACTCTACTCTAACTTCTAACGCTGTTGCGTCTGTACTAATGTATTCGTGCTGATGCGGTAACTGTGTCTCCATATATTGCCTGCAAATGAGCTATTTCTTTCGTCTTTTTTCCCATGTATACTCACACTAACTTGTAACACTGCTGCGTCTGTACTAATGTAGGGACTCCTATTGATGCCGTAACTCTTGCCTCTATGCATGCCACTTGTGGGATGTCTTCGTTGGTGTTCTGCCCGTGCCTACTTACTCCCAGCAGTTAGTTAACCCACTCAAAATGAAGGAGCAGCTCGTCTCGCAGCTGCAGACTCAGATCGGAGATCTAGAGCGATTCATTGACTTTCTGCAAGGTGAGTTTTTGCTGTTGATCAGTTTATTCCTTAGGCCAGTCAGTTGTCTTTGTTGCAGTGTGAAGAGCGTACGTCCGTGCTCAGATGAAGCTGTTTGTTCTTTTGTTTTTTATGTATGTTTCACAAACAGTTTTGTCCCTATTTTTCATGTAGCTAGCTCGTATATGGCGTTTCTTTAACAAGAGGGTGTTAATATTTCGTATAAATATATGGGTGTCTGCTTGATAAGCGGTTGGTTTTGCTCTCTTTTACCTATAGTTGGGTGTGGTCATCTCTACGCTGTTGGAATACCCTCGTGTATGGGTTTCAAATTGTCTTGGCATACTTTATGTTCCTACCTTTGAACAGCTTAGTTCTGATTTAGGGAGGCTCAAACTATCTTATATAACCATAATCTCTCTGACGCGTGGTTCTTGTCCAAATTCTGTAAAAATAGTCTTATATAGAATTCACTCATTAACACGCAAATATTTTTCTTTTGATATCTCACTGTAAAGCCGCGTCCACACGATCAATCACAAACACAATTGTCAAGAAGCAAAAACACAAACGCTTCTCTCCTCTATTCAGACGGGCTCAAACAGGAACCGCGAACACTTCAAGGCCACGACGAGCGAATTCAGCGTTCCATAACTAGCTATTAATCGACATTCCACCCTCACTTTATTGTCGTAGATATTTATTTTAGTTGTAGAAGCCGACTGGCGGGTAATCCTATTATTACTGGCGAAAAGTAGAGCTAATTTTTCACTCACTGGCAACTCTCACATTCGGAGATGCAGACGACGGAAACAATAATTTCTCGTTTCTTTTATTTGTTCTTTATATATGTACTTTACTTTCTATTGCAGTTCACAGTTTGCTCATCCGTTTCTTCCTTTAAGACGTAGATCGTGCTCCATTGTAGCTTTTAAAAATAAAAAAACAGACGTAACTAGACGAATCTGCTACAGTTATTTACTAATTCTCAACTTATAGTTGCCAACTGCTTCCCGCCGTCCTGAGCTTGGAGTAGAAAATTGACAAAATTCACTCGCGGGTTAATTTCAATAAAAAATTATGCTTTTGTTACTACATACTATAATGAAGCCAAATGCTTATAATTATGTTATGCACACGGCGCGAAATATAATTTTGTATTTGTCAAACTGCCGCGTGTACGTGATGAAAGTTTTCCAACAGGTTGGATCTGTGCCGCGTGTGTTTGTCAACCAAAATCGTTTGGCAAACACAAACTTCGCAGACAAGATTGACTGTCTGGACGAGGCTTAAGTCACAAAGCTGTCGTTTACTGTAAATGGCATCTACATGTAACAAACAAGAAATGGTCATGGGTAGCCTTTCTTCAATTTTTCTATCTACAACCTTAGACCACACCATACCCTTCTAAGCTTCTAATCTTCTCTCTTTACTATGAAATAGCATATTTTACTTACGGTGAACGTTTTTGTAGTGGCTAGGGAAGCTTAAACAAAATAACCTGCTGATAATCCTGTTTTCACTGGAGGGTTTTGTGTGCACACTACTTTCATCTTTTTCACCAGTTATATCTTGCTGTTGACAGATGACGGTCAGAGGAAGATACCACACGATGCCATGTCCCCGTCCAAATGCAAGTGTGGAGGGCACGCCGCGAGAGAGCCTGGCACCGCCACAGCCCCGGCCCCTGCTACGGTACACAAGCCACAGGCCCCCGTCAAGACCCGGCCACAGCCCCGCACTCTTGCCCAGGAGAAGGAGCAGGTGAGGCGGGAGTTCTTCCAGTAGCTGAGGTAGAACATCTTCCTATCAGCAGGTGAAGCATAGAGGGTGTTATCGATTGGTACAGCAAGGTGCGAATTATGAAGATCTCATCAGTTTTCGCTTGTGAAGCTCAAGACAAGAGTGTTGGTTTCGCTACTTTAGATCGAGTTGCAAGTGTTAGCTGACACTCGGTACTCTAAAGACCTCCAAAAATCTGTTTTGCTGAGCACTATTCAATGTTTGCAGCCTCGGGCGTAATTGCTTCGGGTTTATCGTCTTTAGTCGATCCAAATTTGTGAAACTCCCTTCAGTGCAGTGCAAGCTAATCAACTCTGACGAGCTCAGCCTCGCCAAACCGATCGCTGATTTCGTAATCTTTCAACACCCAATAGTCTCATTTGAACAGCAGTCTCCGCAGATATACCACTATGTGCAATGTTCTTTAATGGATAAATGGTAAGTATGTCGAGTAGGTGTAAAGAAGGAAGCAAAAAGTGTAACGGGAAGACTCAGTGGGACTAAAATAAAGCATAGCCGTGACCGCATGGCGCCGAAGGAAGTTGTATCGACGAGTCGAACTAGTGGAGGGTCGGACCTCAGGCCTTCGAAGGTTGGGCTCTTAATCCTAACGAAAAATTTAAGCCACGTCATATTCTTCACGCAAGAGAAACCATAGGAACAATTATTTCTCGAATATTTTGTACTTGACGGCAACCATTTTACCTTGGTTTGTGTATGGGTGCAGCTCAGTAGGTAGCTGGCCAGTCGGGAACAAAAGTTTGAATGAATTGAGTCGAAAAATTGTGGTGATATGTTTAAATACGTTTTGTGAAGAGCCCTGTGAACTGAATATGAAATGTAAATATGGCTTCGCCTCAAACTAGAAGTTGAATGAGAGCGCCATACCGGTCCAGATCGTGCCTCTGGTGCTGTGAAAGTATCTGCTTCCACTGCAGTTTTCTACTGATACCTAATTGTTTATTGTTCAATTAGTATATGTTTTCTTCGTTTATTTATGTGCTTAAGGGATGAAATTTGCAATTGACGATGGTATTTCCCGTGAAATTAAGTAAAATATTTACTGAGTCTGCTCAGCCGTACCGTTCGTTGATCTTGACATCATTGATGACGTCACTTTTTGATGCTAGTTTCTCGTGAGTCCTCCCGGTACGCTCTTGCCTCCTGGTGTACAGTATGCACAAACATTTTAGATTCTAACGCTTCCTTTTTGGAGTGTTATTTTATGTTGGATTAATTAGCTACAAGCTAATTCGTTAACCATTCATTGGCCATAAACCGTGGAGATTAGTTGGGCTCGCCCGCCTTATTTAACCTATTATTGGCCAGCATCAACTTATTGTCGACTCTCGACCTCGACCTTCACCGCCAAGCTGTTCGGCGTGTGCACAGCGCTGCTCCTCATTAGAGACAGCGATAAACGCAACTTTACTATATTCTCAGACTCACTGAGTGTAGTACAGGCCACTCGAGCATACGACAGCATCCACCCCTTCATTAACCGAATAGTAATCATGATACAACAATTGCAACGCACTGGAAAGACAGTGTGTATCTATTGGGTGCCTGGACATGTCGACGTCGCGGGCAACGAGCTCGCTGATGAGTCGAGGCAGGTGGTCCTGACAGAATTGCCTATGGCAAACCGTACAGTCCCCTACCGAGACTATTCCCCGCTAATCAAGCGAAACCTGCGCCGACTATGGCAGTCCTAGTGGCTGGCCCTGAGAAACAATAAATTACGAAAAATCAAAGACACCGTCCGACAGTGGCTCTCATCAAATAGCGAAGACCATCGAATGGACGTTGTTCTATGCCGCCTGCGTATTGGGCATACGAGACTTACTCATGACTATTTGCGAATGGGGCCCCCACAGCCCTATTGCGACGATTACGTCGTATCTCTCATCATCTTTCATCTGATGACCGAGTGCCCTACCTTCTACGACGAGCGGAGGGGCTGTTATCCGGACCATTAGGGACAGGATGCTAACTCAATACTCCGAGGAATGCTGGTTGAGGGGCATCGTGGTCAATTCAACAGAGACGCCCATAAGACCTTCCTTATTAGATGTGACTTCTATAATAAACTATGATGAACCCATTACTATAGATACCACAACAAGCTAAGACATTATCCCCTTGTTTGCTAAATACATTTAGTTTATGTAAAATTCATAAAAGTCCCCTTCTTAATACTTCCTATTAATGTAAAATGAGACATACTTCGCGCCCTAGCGGCGCACAAGCCTGTGGATAAACATAGGAATAGTTCGGCGCGATATAGGCATTGTGCCACTGAAGCGCTAGTAAACCTCTACTACTACCACCAGTTAATCGCACCAAGACCAGGGGCACTACAACGCGAATGCGTACTTACGCATGCTAATAGCGGCATGCACACAATATGACAGGGACACACTCAGAGTTCCCCTGATTCTTTACTGGCTCTGTCACGCTTTTTGAACGTTATGCCACTTTCCACCAACCACTCGACCGTGGAATATAGATCTCCGCTCACGGAAGGTGGCGGTCCTCAATAAATCTCCTTTCGCACGACAACAACAGTCTTCCCCTTCCAAACCGGCCAATAAAGCACCAAAGTTACCTTGGACTCTTACAGATTGGGACAGTTTCCCTCTGATCGACACGCTCTGGGCCAGCATCATGCCTATGGCCTTTCAAAAAACAGGACATACTCTGCGGGGATCCTGGGGCCCTCTGGAACAACGATCTGTCAGAGAAAATTTTCGCCTCCGCCATCAGCCATACCAACACCTGGCCACATTCGAAACTCTCCACCTAACCCACACCCTGCTATCGTCAGACGGAGAAAATACCTCAAAGTCTGAGCTTACTACAACAGACCTCCCTGGCAGCGCAGGTACTACAGTCCTGACTACGAATCTTCCAAGCGCAAGCCCACCACCACCACCCCTCAGCCTTTGTGGACCACATGTGGCATTTCACCCTGGAAGACATGTCCCCGCCTGCGGTATCAGGCCCCCCACAGAGAAGCCCTGATTTTCTCTCGAGATGCGGATCTATTCCCCAAAGAAGCTGTCGAACAAGCCAATCATATTGCAACTACCGTCCACCCTAATACCTTTCGGCCCGCCAAAAACTCTCAACTAGCTATCATGGAAGGACGCAAAGCGCCCTATCCGCGGGCCAATAACAGCCGCAACGCGTCTTAGTCCAACCAAACCTACCGTATCCAACTATGGTAAAACCACGGCACCACCTCGTGCAACCCCTACTCTACCCGTGGCTGGACCATCCTCCGACTGGCAACTTCCGGCACCCGGCCTGGTCGTTCCAGAACGACCCAGGGACACCGCAAAACTCCAGACCTCGTCCAGACCAAAAGCATCCTACACCAACAATCACAACCCTCATGTGTGGAAATGCAAGTCATCTCAAGTCTCAACTTCGGCTGCAACTTCCTGTTCCTTAGGGTTATGGCTTTACTACGAAACAGTTCGTAGCATTTATGTACCTCATGTTATACCGCTGTTTGCCATTGTTGGTCGTGCCCTCCCCGTTTCGAGGGCACGATCCTAGTTGTTCAACTAACCAAATGTATCTGTACATTGAAGACCTACATATGTAAATTTACCTTGTTCACCATCTTTGCCTACCCTACCTAGCATCATACCCTAACAGGCTGGGACTTAATATAGCTATCTGATTAATTTAGTCACTGCCTTTACAATCTGATCTCTGGTCACTTCCACATCCATATAGTTGCCCGTTCGGGCCTTAAAATAATAGGTCCTAACGGTGTCAAGTGACCTAGAGGTGAGAAATATGCTTGTGACAAGCCAAGGGCGCCGGAACACGCCCTTTTTCTCACCATAAGAGACCTTGACACCGTTAGTTCCTCCCACCTCCCCGTCGCGACCAGATGGTTGCGTGGGCATGGAGACCTGGACCAGTGCAACCCCCGAAATAACCGCCTGCCGGCTGAAAGGTGGGGTGGCTGCCGCGCCTCCTGGCTGAAGGCTGCGCTGGCTCGGCGAACCGCCGCTCAGCCGGGCGTAACGCTGGCCGGCTGACGTCCTGTGCGGCGGCGTGATGGACGATCTGGAAAATAGAAAAGTCTTCAGTAATGAATCCTATTTCTACACTTTCAAACTATTATAAAAGCAATCAAGCTGGAAAAGATTGTAACGATTTATGTAAGAATCCCGTTTGTGTAAGATGATCAGATGGCAAAGGGCAGTGGGAACCTCTGGGCTAAGTCCTAACGGTGTCAAGTTCCCTTATGGTGAGAATAACGGCGTGTTCCGGCGCCCTTGGCTTGTCACAAGCATAATTTAGCGCGGTTCCATCGACTTAAGTCTATTTCCAAATTCTGGTGACGTCTGGCAGTCCTTGCGCATCAATGTCACCACTTTAGAGTGCACAGTGTTCTAAAAAAAAAATGAAAGGATCATATTGGTGCCCACCTAGAGGTCCCGAGTACCATTACCACATAATATGTTGCAGTTTGCTGCAGATCCTGCTGGCGAGGTTAGTTTGTAAGGTTAAGTTGGCTCTCTATATGTCCCCTTTGCTTCGCTTCGCTAAGTGGGCCGCTGAATGGTGGTAAGCGACTCATCCCATGGGGCTCTTACTTGCTCCCGTGTCGAGGGTCACGGAAGGGTCGCTCCTCACGAGTGTTTCTTTCCTCTGTTGTCTCCATCTCTTTTGGTCTCGTCTCTTGCGCTGCTTCGTGCCTGCTTTACCGCCAGTAGTAGCGCAGTGAGCCAACTTATACTATTTGGCCAAGGATGATGAAACAGAACAGGTTGACGCACTGCCGTGCGCGCGGCGGATATACGAAGCCTTGAACTCACAAAAACAAACAATCGTAGCTACGCTTAGAAATAGGACGTGGAGTATCAACACCGGAATTAGCTTTACACCGACGATTGTCCATAAAAACAAGGGCGAGTGATAATTCATAAGTAAAAATTACACAAAAAGCTGAGCGATGCCCAAAAAAAAAAAATCGTTTTTAAGCAACTTCTGGGGTACACGCTCCAGTCTGTGTCACATTCATTCTGACGGATTTGATGCAAGACATAGCAATCTTCAGTACCTATTCTATTATTGCGCAAGTTTAACAGCACCGTATAAGTTAGTGTTACCATCCCGATGACCAAACGAAGAGAATTTCTTGAAATAAAAATTAATTCGCGTATCGCATCACGACCAGTCGGGTGTGGGTGAAGATTTAGCAACGGTAAGCAACCAAGCGCTTTGATGAGAGATCTGGGTGACTGTCCAAATTGTCATTCAGGCAATATATGAGCATTATCTTTTATTGTTCAAGCTTCAATAAAACCGAACAGACTGATAATCTTGTAGAGAGGCAAATGTTCTCTATAATGTGGCCAAGGTATATACTGTATAGTTATATATGTATCTCAAAGTGTTAAGTGCTACAGCTTATCTCGCCTTCAACTCGCACATTCCTGAAGCCTTGGAACCCTTGGTGTAGAAACTTCATCGTGGTGGACTACTGTATGTGAAGACTTTACACATACGATTTAATAAATTTTTTTAGACGAATTATTAATATGTTCAGCAATTTAAGTCTCCGTTTCCACCGTAAAAGCGATATCACTGAGGAAGAAAGAAGGGACATATAGTATGACGATAAACACGTGGAACCCATACACGAGGGTGTTCTTACACAGGATCAACGCGCATGGGAAAAAACGAGTCGCGAAAAAAGAGGAAGAACGGATGGAAGAAAAACCAGTAGAAGTATGAGATGAGAAGGAAGTAAAGTGGGCGCGAAAGACAAACGCCCCGATGGCGTAGCTAATGGCTAAGGTAACCTACACGAGTCCCCTGGGGTCGGTGCGCCCCATAACAAAGGATGGGCGAGCCTAACTAACCTAACCCTATGGTCTATGTCCCCTGAGGGGGCTTATAAACAAAAAGAGCTGGGTACTATCCCTGAATACCAATATGGTTAACCAGTGCCACATACTGTAAGAGTAGCATTTGTGTCCCTATATTTAAAGGTCTTACTGCAGTTAATTCGTACTAGGCATTGCTGGTATTTAAAAAATAAAGTATTCATGAAGAGCCCAAGGCTCGAAATTGCAGAAGCATTGTTTCGCAACACTGAAGAGTTATTGCACCATTTTAAAATCACAGAAAACAGTACTGTAGTTCATAGGTGGAAGATGAAACTATCGCGACAAACTTCATGTACTGTCACTCATGGATCCAGTTTTAATCTGTCCCATCATGGTGATAGCCTAGTATATAGGATGAAACTCACTTGATATATATGGGTTTCAAAGACGATGGCAAACTTACGGTATATCAGGAACTACATTCTGATACGATGGTTTACTAGCAGTTGTGACCTTACTAATAAATTAGGGTCAAAATTTGACTCAGAGAAGTGCCTCTGACATGTGAGGGCATTTGCCACGTTGAATACGTTGCACTCATCACGTCTTTTACACGCCTTAATCCAAGACTTTCTCAAGATTTTATTTTTGGGAGAAGTAAGAAATTTATTGTTTCCTTTCCTACGTTTTACTGCAAGACATTTTGCAACACAAATAGGCTAGATAATGAAGATGCAAAAAAAAAAAAGATAGCTATCAACGGACCAAGTAACGACAACGTTCTCTCTCTCTTGTGACGTCACCAGCCGATTCGCCACAGTGTATGACAACTTGGAAATTCCGAGTGAGTTAACCTCAAGGATTATGAGACTAACAGGTTAACGCAGGGGGCGGAGCCAAGCTGTAGTGCATCATGGGTAATGACTCAATAAGGCGTGTGACGTCATTATGTTCAAGTACGGTAATTCGCAGCTATATTACTTTGTTTCGCCATCATTTCATTTTGGCCTCCAGAGTATCCTACATGCCCTACAATCATTATAGTTGCACAAAAATATATATCTAAGCATCTACGAACTTCTAGCTCTCTGAAGTATAAAATTTTATTATTATTTAGGTTGTTTTTTTCCGTAAGAGGCACGCATCCGGTCGGAGAGTTTCGTTGAAATATTAGCCTAAGCTGTGCCATGCCGTACGCACGCGTCGTTAGCATATCCGCCTATCCTAATCGTAAAAACTACAGCGTCATTGAAAAAATCACTGATTTAAAACCCTCGCAGCGTAAAGCACCTGATGTTTTTTGTTGTCTAATTTTACCGAGCAATTGTATTTCTTCTGCGTATTCTATATAGACTTTTGCTTTAATATCGGTTCGCCAGAAGGGAAGTAGCTTTTTTTCCTTTAATGTTTCTCTTACCAATCTTCTTAAAAAGTTCTTTTATGTCTGCGATCAAACGCTCGCATCTGAGCCAATTTTTGTGGCAGCGGATTGAAATTATAGAGGATAGCAGATCACTGGTAGAAAACGAAAATGAATCGAAAACATTACGGTTTTCACTCATATAAATCCATCTTTAGAGTGCCATATTACTCTCGATAAAACTCACTGATTTATTGCATTATAAAGACGATAAACTTGGCTCTAAAAGTACTTCTGATACATGCGGGCATTTGCCGGTTAAATTCATCTGCTCTTTTACAAGCCTTTTAACCAAGGTTCTTTCAAAATTTTATCCTTCAGAGAGCTAAAAAAGTTTATTGATGCTTTCATACATATTTTTGTGCAACTAGAATGATTGTAATATGTGTAGAACGCTCTGGAGGCCCAAATGAAATGATGAAGAAACAATGCAAAATAGCTACTGATGAACGTACTAAGTTTTTATGACATCATCGCTTCGTACGTCCGCCTCGCGCAAGCGCCGCCCTTTCGGCAGTGCGCTAAGCTGTTCCCGTTAATCATCCTTGAGTTAACCTGTACCGTTTCATCTTTTTTCTATATGGCTTAGGGGTGCCGATGTCAAGATTATGATATTCCTATTTGAGCTTCCTTGCCTACTAGCATCACTGTACGGATTACCCAGATGGATATGGTGGTTAAACTAATCATGTACCGTAATCATAATCTCTCTATAGTACCATACTATCGACGCTGTAAAATATTTTGAGCTGAAGCACCTTTTGCCATGCTAAAATTCAGACATAATTTTCCCCCTTCTCTGTTATACACGACATTCACGCCCAGTAAGGACCAAACTCTACCCAGATGATTCTTTCATTTCTGGAGAAATGCAGCTGTACCTATTTACTGAAGAGGTAACTTTATTTTATATCACGTACTCTGCATCAGTAAATTTGGGAGTAGCTCGTACCGCTACTTGTAATGCTTTCTGTTCTTTGCTGGCAGAGCAGTTCTTGTCGCTATATACTCCTTAGCGACTTGACGTGAATAGCTTGTAGGAAGGCGCGTTTCATTTGCGTGTGACCGCGTCATTTTTGGCCATTTCAGCTACGCCAAGACACGGCACGGCTGATGGACCGCGCCACACTGCTGCTGAGTATGCTGCGCTTCGCCCAGCTGGGCTGTGGTCCCACCCCACCCCCTACCTCCACACCCACAGCTAAGGGCAACCATTGGGGGTGAGTGCGTTCGTGTGATACGGTTTGCTTGTTGCTTTTAATTCCTCAATCCAGGTATTGTCTAACACTGAAGAGTTATATACATTGAGTATTGTGTCAACTGCAATTGTGGAAGTTGGATGAGACGCCTCGGAAAACATGTAGGGTACATCATGAGTTACAGGGTTAGATTAGCTACTAGTAGTGGCAAATGAGGCTTACACCACCTTATAGAATGATAAGTTGTCTTAGGCATTACCAAACGAGCAGCAGAACATAAATACTTAGAACAAATCTTTTGCTGTCTTTCCTTCTCTTTCTGGGTCTTCCCTTTACCTGTTACAGCTTCGGACTTCTTTGGGCTCAGATCGTAAATTAGCCAGCAGTGGCCCCTTTGCTGTTGAGCAAAGGAATTTCTCCTATGTAGCTAATTCTGAAAATGGGTATGGCGAGACCAGGAAGCAAAGAGCGTAACGGGAGGACTCACGAAAAATTAGCAGCAAAAAGTGACGTCACATCGGCGAATCTATGGCTGAGCAGCCTAGGAGTATTTCAACTAATTTCACC
>LQNS02278091.1:16785834-16795855 GCA_001587735.2 Parhyale hawaiensis | reverse complement strand
TTCACGGTGGGGATGGTGTTCTTGGGGTCATAGGCAGTACCACGTTTCCTCCATACATGCCGAGCTTCGTTTCGGCCAAAAAGTTCTATTTTAGTTTCGTCAGACCATATAACCCCTTTCCAAAACTCATTTCCTTTGGCCAGGTGGTCTTTGGCAAATGTTAAGCGGCTCTTGACTTGTTTTGCTGTAAGAAGAGGAGTTTTGCGAGGAGTGTAAGAATGAATGTCAGTACCTAACAATAGTTTTCTTGCTGACATGGAGTCCCTGAGACGCCAGTTCACTCTGAAGGTCAGCACGAGTTGTCATGGGGTCATTAGTCGCATTACGTAGCATATCGCGCCGAAGACGACCCATGGTCTTACGCGGAGCTCCAGCTCTTGGCAGGTTGGAGACCGCCCCAGTCACTTGATGCTTGCGGACTATTGCTCCAACCGTTGAAAAATGAACATTGACACGTTCTGCTTTACTCTATAAGTTAATCCCTCACTACGAAGTTGAATTATCCGTTTACGAGTAGCTTCAGGGATTTCTTTAACGTTGGGCATTGTAGTGAGAGTGTGCGCGACTTCAACGAGGTCTAGAGAGGTAATTGTGCCGGCTGTGGTTTGTTTACATTGCATTTGTTTCGAGACGTTTCGTGAACGTTCTAGAATAATTTCCAAACTAATTTATTCAAATTATACTATTAAATATCAATGATTCATCATCATATTTATTTTGGTCAAATACTTTTGTCCCTCATTGCTTTTGCTTGTGTTAAATTTTCTTGTTATAAGTGCACATTTGACTGTTCTGTTTAAATATTTTATTATACATATGTTACATAAACTTCCTGTATTAATTATCCTAAAGCGGACCTTGAATTTTTAAAAATATATAGAAAATAGGTTGTGCAAATACTTATCTCTAGGCACTGTAAAACGGAGGCTTTAACTCAATAGGTACTCCAGTTACTATGAACAAAGGTTTCTGACTGCGTTAATAGGTTATGCTGACTCGAGATTGCCCTCTGACTAATTATTTTCGTACTTAGAATTTAAAAGCTCCACTTTTGTAAAGCAACGCGGCGATTTATTTTTTTATTTGTGCATTTCCAGTTTTACGTAACCGCATTTCACTCATTTGTATTAGCGCTTAGTTGGCTAATATTTTCTCGCATGATAAGGCCCTGCAGGCAGCCTTACAGAGTGTCAGGTTGTATCATAGCTACTGATCTTGGCCCCGTTTTGTCTCCGTGCATTTCTTATAGACTACTATGCTTAGTTGCATTACGGCCCATGATAGGGAAGCGATTGCGGCGCTTTTAGGCGAGAGTGTGGGGCTGTACTCGATCGAGTGCCGTTTTCACAAGCGCGCTAGGCTTTGCAATTTTTCCCTCCTACTATTTGCATTTCAATCGCGAGTGCGAACGCTTGCATGCGGAGTAAGTTTCCGTCTGTCTTAATTTTTGTTCTCTCTTTTCCTTTCTGTCTGAAGCCACGGTTGCAAGTGCCTGCGGAACGAAGCTTAGCGTTATTCACTCGTTTTTTTCTGCTCAAGTTTTTATTTTGCTTTACTGGTGTAACGACGTTGTAAAATGCTGCTGTATGCATAGAAAATACGATGATTCAATTGGAGATACTTCCACCATAGCAGCTTAGGAGGGAGGGTCTTCAACTGCTGAAAGTTGAGGAGAGGTTCTTCTGCTCCTGGAAAACGAAATGATCTTCATCTGTTCAGAACTGGAGGATGATCTTTAGCTAAGAATATAGGATGTCTAGGTTATGGCAGGTTAAGATTGGTCAGGTTCAACTTCGACCAAGTTCACACGTCATTCAGATCAACGTGTTCGCTCAACCACTTGTCCGAATGTCTTATTGTACCGAAGAAACTGCAGAAAAGTGCACTGCTTTCCGAGTTTTGTTTCACTGCAGATTTGAAGAGATATCCGTAACTTGCCCAGTGACTTTTGCAGAGGAAACTGATACGACGGTAAACATGTTGCCATAGTTACTTTTGGCGACGTAGCTACTACACAAAGCTGTACTGACAACGTCGCTACAAAATAGTCAGAATCGTTATTACACGCCGACGTTGCCGTGCAGTAAGTTGTACGTACATCACAAGGATGCCAGAAAACCTGCGATGGTACGTTACAGTGCAGTAGCTACTGTATATCTGATAGGAGTTTATCAGTGATGTGCGAATAGGAATTTCTGCGTGTCTTCGCCACCGCTTGCTGTGCCAGCTCCGTCACGTGCAACTGTCTGCGCGCCAAGTCGGCACGAGACGGCTAAGCTGTGCGCTTTCTAATTCTGTTCTCGTGTGTTCCTTACCGTAGCTCTGCTGTGATGCTCTTGTCGCTCCTGTTGTTCTGCAGGTGCTCTCAGTGCTCATAGGATGTGAATGTGCCTGCTCCTGAGCGCTCGACGCTGTTGCTGAACACGGACTGCCAGACCCTGAGGGTCTTAAAGCGCTCCATTGCTCGGCATGCGCATGCAGTCAGGAGGCGGGTGTGTCCAGCGCGCCAGCGAGTACCATATAGGCTCTCGTCATATTTTTAGGCGCGCGCATGCAGTTAGCAGGTTCGTGGCGCCCTACTGTTTGTAAGGCCTGCAACTGAAGCAGGTTCCTGTCCCTCTTGCTAATTTCGACGTTTGCATCCTAGGTACCTAGTTCGAAAGTAGTTGTACGAACCGTGCAATTGGGAAGCGAGCTTTCCGCTGTGGATATGACCAACTAGTGCGTAATTCTTTTCGATAGGTACACTTCGGTCTCATTTTGCATGGCTAAAGAGGTGTGGATGTGATTGCTTATGTCGTCTAATGACTCTAATCTATAACCTTCATTTAAGCACTCAGAACCAAAACGATCTGTGGTTCCTGTAGGTATGTTAAAAGTTTATGAATCGGTAATGGCCGACAGGGACAGAAATTTTATCAAAGTTTGGGCCTGGTTCAAGTTGCAAAAAAAAATTACTTATCTGGGACCGGGACCGAGATCGCTAAAGTGCCTCACCGGAACGGCAAAAATGGCCGGGTTTAGCTGGATCCGAGTTCCTAGGCTAAATCACAGTATTCGCCATGGACTGAAGTTTCGCAGGGACCGAAGTCGCTAAACAATTCGTAGTTATGGCAGGTATGGCAAAAGTGGCCTGGTTTGGCCAGGGCTGGGATGCAGGTCGGCGTACACTACCTACTTAGTTTAGTAATGCATTCGAACATTGTTGCAATTGACCACACATAACATTAATTTTGATTGCGTTGTTGCATTATAGAAAGTTCATTCTCCATTACGGAATAAAAAAGTAAAAGAACGAATATGTATATAAATTAACTAAAATATGTGTATTTTATCTTCAAAAACGGTCAATGAAATATTTAAGGTCTGTTGTCGAGTACCTCTTCTGTTCGCCTTTGTGATACCTATACCTTTGATGATACTTCGGACGAGGTCCAGGCAACGTTACACACGCCGCCCATCTTGTGCAGAGGTGATGCTGCAATCCGATGCGATAGAAAAAGTAAACTTCATAAACAGAGCACACTTGGCACGGATCGCTGGTGTGGCTACGGCACATACCTACGAGGGGGTATTGCTGCCCGTAGCGACAGCTGAAATAGATGCAGAAGAGTGCTAGGCAACACGTGCATTTCGTTGCGCATCTACTGCACGGAGGCTCACAAATTATAAACGAGACCGAAGTGTGCGAATAGCGTACTGTATCGAATAGAGTACTGGGTGCCTAGCTGGGATACTGCATTCTCTATGTCCGTTACGAAAATTATTTTGTAAGTCCTTCCAATTAAACCGGCCTCGCTCTCCCAAAGGATCCTAGAGGCCTTCTTCGTGGTGGGTGTTGCATCTGTCCGCAGCTCCTATTGAAAAGAATAGTTTCGTAGGTTTGGCAAGTTCCGCTATCCTTCCCCTTCGATTTCGAGAGGTGGGCCGCCATCGAGGTGGCCGGCTCATTCCCCGTGGCTCCCACCTACTGAATAGGAGGTACACGGAAGGAGCTGTTCCAAAAGTGTATCTTTCTTCTGTTGCTTCTCTTTTTTGTTTCCTTGAGATGCTTTGTGTCAGCATTAGTGCAATGACCAAAATTTTCAGACACGGTACTCTCGTGTTAGCCGTCAGCTTTGGACTTTCCGTCAGAAATGTTAATTTAGATGAATCTAACGTTTGAACTTTGGGGCAATGCGGCAAAATATTTGACCTTCGGCGCGATGCCGCGTAGAATCGTTGCGCCTGCTATTTAATTTACCATTTCTACTACTCATGCCAGTAATTGGAAGTGTATAGTCTAATACTTTGATCATACGAGCATGCTTTCTGTAGCTAGTACCTACGTCTTATTATAGGGGACATAAGATGGGCCATAGGATTAGGGTGTTAAGTTTGGCCATAAAATGTTTTTAAGGGGAGTTACGCCTAGGAGTCCCCATTAAGCTGCCTTATATGCCTTCGGAACGCTTGTGTTTCGTGCTCAAGTTGCTTCTTTCCATTGTGATATTCTTGCTGTTTTTTTTAGCTCCTCTTCTTTCCAGACTTTCTATTCCCATATGCGTTGATACAGCGTGCGAACACCATCGTGCCATGATTCCGTGGTTCTAGCGACTACTATTACAGGACCCTTCCTACGTCTCTCTTGAAACACCACAGTTTTGCCTTGGGAAGCTTGAACGCCGCATAAACTAACTAGTCTTTAGCGACCCTTTCCACATGCCTGTCGTTTTATTCATGTGTTTGACGTCATTGTTAATTATTCCCCGAGCGCGGTGCTGTGCCGTCTCAATCTATTGGGCAGCGACTGTCCATATTTTCTCGAAAAACCTTGTCGTTAGTGTCTTGCCTTTTTTTTTTTGCTGTTTACCTCTGCAGTGGCTATGAAGCGAAAGCAATGTTAATATATTTGTCAGTAAAACTGTTGCAATAGTTCTTTTTATATACCCTTAAAAATATACGGTATCTGCTTCCTCTGATGATTACGCCGCGCGTTTTGGGGTGTGCGTAGGCTAATCTTGCAGAAGTGCGGGTGGTGTTGCCAATCGTGAAAATAGGGCTACAGAAATTAGGTTTATGGGGAGGGGGGCGCAAGGGAAGCACGAATCAACTGTCCTTGTTCATCCAGAGGGTTTGTGGGGGGCTACAGGGTTAGGTGCGGTAATTTCGCTTGTCCTGTACTATTGGGCGTAGCGCACGCGGGTGGACCCTCTACAGTACGGTATGTTGTTTCAGGGCGTTGTCTCTTTCTCTCAGTGCCCTCAGTGGTTTACATCCTCACACTCCTACCGGGGTTACCGAGTCAAATGGACCTAACCCGATCCTGGGGCGAGCCAGCGTTCGACTCTAATCTCCTCTGATTCCAAAAACATTCCCCGAGTGCAATTCTTCACAAAGTAGTCCTATTGTCACCGTTTCCGATCCTGGCTCTTGAACAAGCGGGTGTCCGACTCTGCCCCAAAAATGTCTGACTCTGTGACTCGGTATCCCTGACTCCTGCTTCCAATCATTCACCTTTTCCCTGACTTTCTGCGCTCATGTGCGGTGATCCAGCTTATGAATACGCCTGTGACATCACCCCTATTTTTTTCTCTACGCTTGTCTTGTTCTCTCTTTATCGGTGGGTAAGCAAGTTTAACGCATTTACGCTACCACATTGCGCAATTCCTATGTCGGAGGTGTACTTTGAGTGATTTTGACAAGTAAAAATATTTTAATACTCAATGTACTGATTGGCATACCTTCGAATCTTTGGTAAGGCACCTGGAATGACGACTGAATTAGTAGAGAAAAAAAAAAAAAGACCTGCTCGCTGTGTTCATTACCTCCGCCAAGGAGGTTATGTTTTCGTCGGGTTTGTCTGTCTGTCCGTCGTTGTCTGTTATCAAGATAACTCAAAAAGTTATGGGCAGATTTGGATGGAATTTACAGGGATTGTTATGTTAAGAAGAACATATGATTAACTATGGTGAAGATCTCAATGCCAAAACTCAAAAAGTTATGGATGAATTTTTATGAAGTTTACAGAGTTGTTTGGTGTATCACGAAAAGTAAATGACCAAATTTTTGTAATGATCCGTTTGTTTGTTTGTTCGTTTGTCGCTGTTTTTAATTTTATGCCTGTTAGCACGAGAACTCAAAAAACGATGAATGGATCTTTATGAAATTTATAGGAGTTGTTCGTAATGTTAAAAGACAATCAAATTTTGGTGCAGATGGTTAGGTTCGTTTGTATGACTGACCCATGTTTGTCAAATTGTTATAATAATTGTTAGCAGCATAACTCAAAATGTTATGAACGGAGTCCCCCCCCAAAAATTACTGAAGTTGTTAACACTCTTGAAGAGCAAAAATGATTAGATTTTGGTGTTGATACAAAGAAAATCATGATCTCGGTGCCAATTTTTATTTTCCGTAACCGTTGCCTTGCTTGGCGGAGGTATGCGCTCTGAGTGCTCTCGTTGATAATAGATTAGTAGCGGCCTTTGGTAAAGGTGAAGCGCACCGACAGCATGCAGTAGTTATGTAGCTGGAAAAGTGACTCTACCAGAACGTGTGATGGATCGACTTGCATTCACGAGCCTGCTGGCTGCATGCGGCCATCGTGTTACGGTAGCCATTGAGACCAGCCGTCGTCTCGGGAGCCCAATAGATCACTGGGGGGCGATGCCCCTCAGTGTCGGAAACACCTGCACCAGCCTAGTGTATGTGAGGAGCCGAGAGCAAAGTGCCAGCAGCTCTACCGTGTGTGCTGCGGCATGCAGTCATCGGTTAATGAAGAGATATAAACTATGGACTGCTCTACTCTGCAGTGTCTGAATTGTTGGCAGTGCAGCTGGCTATACTTGGAGCTGCTCTTATCGAAGAGCAGCTGTACCTATCTGCAGCATTGCACTGTGTCCTGGTGCAAGGTTGGCATTGATTAAATCAAATTGTTTTTTTATTTTATTTGATTTTTGATCATTTATGCAACACAACACGAGTTCTATCTTTCAAGATACCTATGGTTCCCCTAAATAGAGTTGAACAACCTATATACTCCTCTATAGAGCTTCCTACTTATTTAAAAATGACGCCCATCCTATGTTATGGGGAGTAGCGCCTCCAAGGGGTTTGTGTAGGTTACCTTAGCCATTAGTTTGGCCTTCGGGACGTCTGTCTTTCGTGTCCACTTTGCTTCCTTCCACTTTCTTACTCCTACTGACCTTACTGTTGTCTGTTCTTCCTCTTCTTTCCCGACTTGCTGTTCCGATGCGCGTTGATCCTGTGTGGGAACACCTTCGTGCATGGGTTCCCCGTTTTTCTATCGACATACTATATGTCCCTTCTTTTTCCCCTCTTAGAAGAGCGTAGTACTTATTTAGGGAGGCTTGAATCTTATAATACCTAATTGAAAAAAGAGGAAGTGCATGCATAAGTTTTCATGATACTTAAATACTTTAATGTTCTGATTTCATCTAATGAGCCACTATTAAAGTAACTACCATGCAGCAGGGTTGCCATTGATTAAATCAAATTTATTTAATCAACTGATTAAATCAAATCAATTGATATTTCTATAAAAATATCATGATTTTTTTGTGTAGCTATTTGATTTTTTCATGAAATGGAATATTTATACACAATCTAGTGATGAACTTATCTGAGCATTTATTGGGGTTGGCATTGATTAAATCAAATGAATAAATCAATTGGCTTTGTATAAAAAATCAGGATTTTTTAGTTTTTTGATGTATTAATGAAATAGAATAGTTTTACACTATCAAATGATTGACTAGCTATTAGAAGCATTTATGGAACACACCATTTTTCACTTACCTAAGGTTCCCCTTAATAGACTTCATCAACATCTATCTCTGCATAGTTCGCTACATAATTAAAACAAAAGAAAGTGCATGCTTGAATTTTTATGGTATTTAAATAATTTAGGGCTACTGCTGCTGCAAAAATATTTAAGTGTCATTAGTCATTACCGTTCAGTGTTGTCTTCACAGCTGTAGATTGAGATGCTATGAATCTCTTGTTTAATTAGGTTTGCTTTGCATTTGCATTTTCACCCAATCAAGCAATTTGAACTTGTTCACCACCCATGGAAAAATTTGGTTAGACAAGTAAAAAAAATCAATCGCATACATGCATGTATATTATACTGAGTTACCGATCATCTCCGAGCTTAAAGCTATTTTGGCATTATTTTCTCAGGAAGAGCGTGGCTGATACCTAGCTAATTATTGCTCCACCATTTACTAGACTAGATTTTGTATTACCCTACTTGATTTTTTTTGCACTTGCCTTAATTTGTGTTTTTTCACTGTGTGCTGAAAATTTTAAGCACAAGGAAAGCAGGAAAGCACTTGTTTTTTGAGTAAGTATTGTCTTTAGTACGCTGTAGAAGAACTATGAAGAATAATTGTATCATTTCACATTAAGAATATGTATATGAAAAAAGAAAAAATCGTCAACCCTGTACTGGTGCCAGCTGGGCCACAGGATACAAATGTGCACTTCCACCTCTGAGTCTGTTACTCTCTTCATGCATTTATGTACCGATACTGATTGTTATGCTCTGCTTCATACGCTCTTGAATTGTCCCAACTACTCGAAAGTCTACAAAATATAATCCTGATAATATCCTCTTGACATTGTTCGGGTGCTGGTTTCATATACTTGCGGCAGATGTTCAAGATACGGTGGCTCACAGTCCCGTACTTCATATACTTTCCTGTGTTGTTACGGTAATTACCAGCGGGGTAACAAAATCATATGAAAGAAGTCCGACTCCAACTTCTGGACTCAGCCAGCATTCGACTCCGACTTCTTGCGCCTCCTTAATGCCCAGCTCCGACTCTGGACGCCTTTTTTCGATAATTTTTATTCGCCGTCAGTGACTCCTGGGGCCAGTGAGTGTCCGACTCTTGGTCCCCAATGTATCCGACGTCCTATCTGTGCAGGCTCTTAACTGTTAGTGAAAAAGAAGAGTTCTTCATTCACTGAAGGGTAAAGTGAAACTCATTCACCGTATTGGATAGTTTAATGTACTTTGAACATAGGTTAATATATTTACAAAGGTAGGGATCACTCAATGAACCGGGAGAACGAAAGCACCTCCATGTCGGTCTCGTCGTTAATTGTATTAGGTGCCCTAAAAAAAGCTTTTCTTTTAAACCGAAGCTTTGAGTTAAGGATTAAGTTTGCTACATCTGTAAGGGGCTCCCTGTGCAGTGTGCGTGATCTCTTCAACTTACCGCAGCTGTTCGGTGCACAGAACATCTGTAGGCTGAGCAGGCACAGTGCTGCGTATTACTAACGTGAACGCCACCTCGGGACTCGTGAACGCGCAGGGCTGCGTTATTAACCAGACACCTTTAGCAGCCTGTACCCTATGATCTGGTGTCTAACTTGGGCCTCGATAAGTGAAAATCTGCAAGTTACTTTTGAGCTGCCAACGCAGCTCTATGTCATTTGTTCCTAAAGTAGTTTGTAGACCGGTCTGCAGGAAGAAATACATCAAGTGCAGCTATAACGAGGGAGGGGGCTGAGGCTCTATCAACCCACTTTGTAGCCAGGGACCGCCAATCTACGAAAGTTTGTGAATTCCTGCGGGACGGTAACAGTTACGCCGAGTGCCCACTATAAAAGGCATTCTAGACAATGCTAAACCTACTAGGAAGCGAAGCTGTACTTGTCATTTTGTTAAAAATTTGTGCAGTGGAGTTTTGCTTTTGCGTTAAATTATGTATTATCTAATATAATACTAAGAATGACCGTCGTGTGTTTATAAAAACATTTATATGTTCGGTGTCACGCTCTTAATGAAATAGATAGGCGGAATTTAGCCCATGTTGGAGGCTCTGGTTGTCCTCTCAAGCTCCATTGAAAGTGATAGGCAGAAAATAGGCCTGCACTTTGATGCAATTGATAACGAAACCGACGAAACATAAGTTTTCACGGGCAGTAGACAATTATTTCTTCTAGCTTACTGTTTTCCTCTGACGAAGCAGTTTTCTCTTCATAGGTCAAAATTTGAGCACCTCAAATG
>LQNS02278091.1:16772435-16783049 GCA_001587735.2 Parhyale hawaiensis | reverse complement strand
CGCGCCGCGCCGCTTGCAGTGTGAAAGGCAAAGCGTTTCTGCATAGGAATACCAAAAGATATTTAACACCGCGCCGCTCCGCGCCGCTCGCGCCGCGCCGCTTCGCTCTTGGTGTGAAAGCACCCTAACGCAAAAACCATCATCGATTACCGCTGGGGCCACCGCGTACGAAAGCTGGCGAGGCCGCTTTTGCGTTGCTTGCCGCTCCCTCCCTCCACGCGAAACGTAAAATTCCCGTAAAAAGTAGTCTTGCTCGTTGGATTGCAGCGCTGCGTGTTACTGGTGACAGTAAAGACAAAGACGCTAAATTGGCCAGCTGTTGCAAATCATTGAGTAGTTCATGAACTGCCTTTCAAGGTCGAAATATCAGTTGTAGCCTACCTGCAGATTTGTGAGAGAAGACGCGTGTGTGCGTTGGTCGCCTTGGTGGCATTAAAATATGCTAATTAGACTACTTCACTTGCAAACACGTCGTCTATAAGTTAATGCGGAGAACGAATCCGCAAAACTTTATCTGCGCATTAAATTAATTTTCATTCTGAAGACTGAGATGATGTTGACTCTAATTTTGCTATTGCAAAAAGATGAAATACACATTACTGGTTCTATTTATGTCTCAGTAACAATGTAAGTTCGTTGTTTTAATAGCTAAAGTTTTTACGATTTCTCCCATCCAGGATTATTGAATTCGCACCTTAATTAGCCTAAAATAGTGAAGAGAACACCTAATAACTGTTTTATTGTAGTCAAGTGAAATACGGGATTAGAGAGACTGATAACGACTAAGAGGTGTTCTTTCTATCCCATTGCTCCTGGTGGCTCAGAGCAACTGTTGTAACATGTTAACGAATAAGTTGTGTTAATTTAATTTGACACTTTGCACAGGCCTTTGAGCTAGTGCTTGGACAAGTTCTTCCCTGTACGAAATCTCGAAATCTGTTCTCAAGAGTATTAGGAGGAAGTAACTAGCGATAGTGTGAGAAACGAAAGGAAAAATTTATGATTCTTTGACACCACCAGGAAGTAATAATAACGGGAGAACCAGACGGACATAGGTATGAAGAAAAAGAACGTGCGTGAAATGACGTTTTTTTTTCGGACCAGGCAGCTGCAGCACACGCTCAACATGATATTTAACTCGCTCCACAAAAATTGTCGCTTTTCATCCACTGGTTATCATAGGCACTATAGTGGGGCATGGGAATGAACTTCAATCCAAATTCTTAGTGCTGCCAAGTGCGCGATTGTGAAGTGCAACCAAGATGACGTTTTACCCAGAATATTCGAGCCACAATTTGTCATTATAGGGCTACAGGCCATAACTCTTCTAGGTCCCCAGCTTGCCACTTGGAACCGTCGACTCTGCTGACTCGAGATACGAGGGTCGTTCCGCAAGTAATGTCTCCTATTTTTGAACTCGAAAAGTTGAAGTGCTACGAAAATGGAAGTCGCACCGCATAAAATGAGCGACCTTTTGTGCTCCAGAATTTATATTTTTATGTAGTCACCACGATTTTCAACGCACTTTTGCCAACGATGAAAGACATCTGTGATGCCGCGATGGTAAAAAGTCAGTTGCTGCCGGGGCGGTCCAGTTTTTAGCGTCGATGTCGGAAAAACGCTATCCACGTAATGCGTCCTTCAGAGGTCCGAACTAGTGGAAGTCTGACGATGCCAGGTCGGGACTATAAGGTGGGTGAGACAGCACCGTCCTGCCAATCTTCATCACACATACCGTGGTCTTCACACTTGTGTATGGCTTGGCGTTGTCATATTGCAAACGGTATATTTCCCTTTTCTCTGGCCTTACACGGGCAATCTGAGCCTCCAGTTTGGTCAATAACATAGTTTCCAGTGCACTGACACCCACATCCAACTCGATGTACTTTCATTCACTGTTATCCGCAGATCGTTGCGATGAGCTGATCGAGGCGCACATTGTTTTCAGTGGTGTTGTCTGTGCAAGAGCGTTCGGATCGTACTTCTCTGTCGCCACTCTGAAGTCGACAAATCCATCTCGTAACTGTGCTGACGTCAACGGCAACGTAAACGTTCACCAGACGCCTGAATGTTGATTGGTTAATTTTTTTCTGCATGGAGGAAGTCAATGACTCCTCTGCTTCTGACACTCGTCCATGACAGGGCTGAGGGATTGTTTTCTTTAAGTGTCACTCACTCCTTTAATGTCTATAATAAAAAATGTGATAAATTCCGCGCCCTAGCGGTGCACGAGCCTGTGGCTAAACACAGGAATAGTTCGGCGCGATATAGGCAGTGTGCCACTGAAGCGCTAGTAAAGGTTTCTACTACTACTACTCCGTTAATATCAACAGAGAGACGAAACTTTCAGGTCATGTCAAGTTTCGTCATAATACAATTTGCAATCTCTTCGGGTGGAAGAAACAATAGGAGGCATTACATTTGGAACGACCTTCGTAGTTTGAGCCACCTATTGGAGGTATAGATCGCCGAGTACTTCCAACGGTTCTGCTGCTCTAGAATCACAGTCTCGCTGGGCCCACGTGTTGCGGTGTTCCTCGCTCGCCGAATACGGCCCAGCGCTCGGCAGCCTCTGGAGCATCGGAACCTCCTTCGGAGACTGCATCCGGAGGCGTACTGTGTAGGTGGCCCGAGGCTGCATATTCCTGGAAGCAGCGCTGCCCACCAGTACTGTGCGGTCGATAGTTCGACCCCCTCACGCCACCACACTACCCATGCCCTGGCTCCAACGGCCCTGCGTAATGTCGATCCACAAATCAACGGCTGCCACTCGAAAACTTGAAGCCAAATAGGAAGTTGGATTTTCGCTCTCTTGCAAATTTTATATTGCTATGTCATAGCTCTGAGCCTCAGTGGTGCTTGCTCCTTGCACTACGGAAACTTGAGCTAAGAATTTTTCGTTAAAATTAGCTGCGTAACTTTCTTTCGTACGCACTTTGTCTCTTACGTTATTCGTACTCCTGATAAACACTGTTTTGTGCTGGCTGCTCTTCCTCTTAGTGCCCCACACTCTAGCTTTCATGCTTGCCTTCTTCATTGTGCTTGTTGTGGACATGTTTTTTTTTCTTTTTCTCCTTGATATAAAGCAAAATGTGTGTCGGTAGAATCAAACTAGAAATATTTTACAGCGCAGTATCCACATTGTTGGTCCTCAGAAGTATATTTTGTCCGCCCCTTCCTTGCCAGAATATATTTGGGTCTCACCAAAGGGCTTTCCCGACTGCTTTCCCACAGGTGTTGCAGCTACCCTCAGCTCTTGCTGACGAGATTAGTTGTCGAGTTAGGTATATAGGCCCTTTGTACTTTCTCTTCTGTTTCGTAAAGTGAGCCTCCGAATAGCGGTGAGCGACTCTTCCCATGGGACTTCTACCTGCTGCCGTGTGAAGAGCCAGGAGAGGGAGCCTCCGCAAATTTGAATCTTATTCTTTCTTCTGTCTTGTCTTCTTTCTTTTTTCACTTCTTCGCCAAAACTGAGTGGCTGAAAGAACAGTCGTGCCTTATAGGGTTGGAGATGCTCTCCGGCCAATTTCCTGCCAGTAGTAGCGCGCTAGCTTCTTAGACCAATAGAACTTATCTGAGTTCGCATTCGACTTGATGACCTTCGGAAAAAAGAAACTGAAAAAGAAGTAATTGAAAATTCGGGGTCGATACGACCTAGTATTGCTTTGCTATGGTAATCCTTCTCCTACTACTAGTTTCATTCCCGGAAATTTGTTTCAATTTGTATTTTTCTTTCCCGAAACGAATTTGCTTTAAAAAGTACGCTTGACTGCCCGATGACTTTCGGAGGTTGTGTATTTTTACTATGGGGTAGATCATTGCGTTGGAAAACTGACGGTTATATTGTTATTTTACATTTCCAGTAGCGTCGTCAAAATTGCTTGTGCAAAAAAATTCAAATAAGTCCGTAACGCAGGCGCTGAAGTGTTAATTAGCAAGATTATATGACCGAACCCGCGGCTATGGAGGCTTAAATTTTGAATAGAACTTGGATGACATATATATATATATATATAGAGCTATATATACATGTATATTGTGTGCATTATTTTCGGACCCAAACGTTTTATCAGGTTCAGGTGTTCAGCCATGTCTGTCCAATCCATGGCGCAATGCCAAGCGACGTCCCGGAGAAATCCCCGTGTTTGTAACGGCAGCAATTGTGGTAGCCCCAGAGCAGTGTACCTTAGCGCAACCTGTCATTACACGAGCTGCCGACTGGAGCCGTGATGCAAGCGCAGGCCGCCCGAGTCTGTCAAATGCCATTGAAATGTCGCGAGCTAGATTGGCACCTGCTCTCTCGTGATCCGCTATGATCACAATCTACTGCGTGTTCTTCCTTTTAGCGATCAATGTTCGATACGAGATCAATGTGGTTGCGTGAAAATGTCAAGGTTTTGGCCCGAGCCAGCGAATAGCAGGACTTTAATTTACATTAGGGGTCTGCCGATACCAAATTTTTTGCCGATGCCTGTTCTTATTTGCCCTTAGTTGTCGATGCCGATTCTTATTTGCCCTTAGTTGTCTATGCCGAGACAGATGCCGATTCCACCTCTTAACAGTTGTTGCTATGAAATAATAGTAAACTCCCCCATGGGGGCTTGAGATGGTGTTGTGTTGATGTTGCTGCTGCTGATGATGATGACTTTTTTGGAAGATCTAATGAAGAGTTATTTTGTTCCGGAATAGAGCTTCTTAAATTTATGTAAAAAGACTTGATGGACGACTCAGTGTTAGTTGTTCATCTTTTGTATTTTTTGAATCACAGTGATAGTTGTAGACACACAAGGTGATTCAGTCACAATTCATTACAGGGTGATAAATGGTCATGGCAAATGGGGCCATGACGTCGCTAACGCACTTTACTAGGTGTATAAAAATAGAGGCTTGCGGAAGAAGCTAGAGGGCGACTGCCTGCCAGCCCTCCAACCTCGAAACTGGCTCCCTCAATTCCCACGGGCTAAACCCTCGATAGGCCGGGTTCAAACCCCTCCACCAGCATCGTAGCTTCCCTTTTTTGAGGAGGCTCCTCCTACATTATAGCTGTCCCTCAATCCCATGCCAAAAAACTCAAAGCTGGAGACTCCTCACCAAAAATATCAGTTACCAGCGACCCTTCACGCATCATTTGGTTCGCCAGCAGGGAAATTAAAGTTTGGTTCACGTTTTAGTTTTTGGTTCACGTTTTAGTTTTTGGTTCAGAGCCCATTAATTTACAAGCCCAGGTTGTCACAGACATAAACCTGCGCGACCTTTCTTACCCGATATCTGCTTTCACTTGAACTTGGGATACGCTTCTACCTCCGCAACTGCTCTCTGCTTCGGACCTCCCGTCAATCGCTGTCACTATTCCTACTGTTTGCAAGCCGGGTCGAGTGTTTTATAATTCGTCAAAGATTTGTACCGGCTTGTTTCACCTGGCGAGCAATTATTTGAGATTGAAAGGCTTTAGTAAAAACCGTGCAAATTATTTTGGTTTGACGCGCAAATTATTAAGTAACCTATCACAACGTATATATGCATCACGATATTAACTTCCAATGTTTTCCTAATAATATACCGATACTGATTGCAGCTTTCTGACGATCGCTAAAAAACCATTAGGCCTATTATTAGGAGGGTCGTAAGTATTAGAATTTGCGGTAGGAATTCTTATGATTACGACAATGGGGCCTAGGCCGTAAGGTGGTTAGGTTAGTCTGGTTCAGCTCATCAATGTTATGGGGAACAGCGACTCCAGGGAGATTTTGTAGGTTACATTAAACCATTAGCTGAACCATTGAGATGTCTGTCTCCCGTGTTGCTTCCTTCCGTTTTCATACACATGCTGATGATGCTGTGCTCCATCTTGATTTGATGTTCCCGTGCATGCTGATCCACCCTCGTCCATGAGTTACACATTTCTACGGACACACTACATCCCCTTTTCCTCTCACGAATCAGTGCAGTTGTGCCTAGAAAGGCTTAAACAGCCAATATAATAATCTAAAATATTCTGCTTGTGATTCCAAACGTAGGTCTGAACCAAGGGGTACTCACTAAAGCAGAATATCTACCATTGCGGCTGAGACTTTAAGCATGTCTTAAATACAATGCAGTTTAATTATTGAAGTGTCTTTCGACTTGCTACATTTCTCTTGTTTCTCCTCTGATATCGCCAAACTGTGTATAACAAGAACTGAAGTAGCTACTCAAGCTTCATTTCGTTGTGGATTTAATCAGATCGGACTTATTTTTAATAATCCGTGTAGCACAAAAACCTGACCTGATACAGAAAAACTGGTGTCACTTCCGTTTTCAGGGCATGAGAATTGTTTTATAACAGATTGAAAAATCTCGAGGGAGCACCCTTGCAATTTTGGTCAAATTATCATATTTTTATTTATTTTTTCTTTATTTCTTTTTGCTGAAAAAGGATCATCAGGTAGCGGAAAGTGTATCACAAATTATAATGGGGTTCCGGGCACAATAACCTCACTAAAGTAGGGGGGGGGGGAGTCAAAGTGGAACTGACCTTGTAATAACTTTTTCATTTGTAGACCACTTGTAAAATTTGCACAGTATGTATATGTATTTTTGAAAAAGCACATTTTGCTCCCACACTATTGATTTTGATCTTAGTTTTTGAAATGATGGGAAATATATAACTACATATATGTATCTCACAGTTTCTCATCCCGTCAACACCTGAGAGTGGCGGCGTGGTGATCTCGAGGTCCCCGGATCGAATCCTAACTCGATTCTTTGTATATATGTATCTATATAGCTATTTGAAATTTCAAAAGAATAGAATTCAATGAGTTTTCATGCCAGGAAAAGAAATAACAGTTTTGTAATTCATGAAACATTCCTGAGAAAACTTTAGAGCCACATTTTCCATTTTTGCCCTCAAAACCAAAAATTTTGCTTTTTTCTACTATTTTCGGTTAGCGATAAAAATCTAATATCAAAAGAAAATAAAGTAGTAAATGGAAAATCCAGCTCTGTAGTTTTGTTAGGAATGTTCCAAGGATTCCAAAACTGTCATTGTTTGTTCTCTAACATGAATTGTCATTGAGTTCTATTCTTTTGAAATTTCGAAAAATATATACACTTAGTCTATTTATATATGTTCCCCGTTATCTCAAAAACTAAGGGATAAATCAAAGACGTTTTAAGAGCAAAATGTGTTTACTTTTCAAAAATAAGTTTACTGTGCAAATTTCAGAACAATCTGGTCAACAAATGAAAAAGTTTTGAAAAAACCGGAATGCCTCCCTAAACTGTGTTGTGGCTGGTGACCAGTGCAGCTCAAGTTACCCAAAGTATCGGCAAAAGCTAAAGAAGTGCCGATACCGATGCCAATTCTAAGCCCCCTAAATCGCCGATATCCCCGAAAAGTGCCAATTCTTGTCGATACCGACGCCGATGAATCGGCACACCCCTAATTTACATGTTTACTTCGTGTTCTGTGTCGCTGCTTAGGCTAACTTGCATTTATACTGTTCCATATGCACGTTGCATCCCCACATTTTCAACGTCCATTAGTCAGGGAAGCACATAAGTAGGTAGCTAAAAGATACTGAAAGCTGCGTTTCGTATACTTATTTCAGTTTTGTGCATAATAGCAACGAGCACTTGGGCTGTAGTACGCATTGTTTCATATTTTCCTGAACATTTTTTTTTAGCATTCACGTCATCAATCGCTGCTCCACTACGTTCCCCCAGACTAGCAGTGCAGTTGTGCCGTTTGCTAGTTATTGAGGGTAAAAGCCGGCGAAAGCTCCACACACTCACCATACTTCGTGGTTCATCCTGGAAATTATAGTTGATGTTATTATTCCGTGTTCAGTCATGTCCATAAAAGTTACGAACGAGTAGTATTTCGGAATTTTCCACTACGTATGTCCATGTATATATAAGTTTATTCATGAGAAATCTGACTTTTTGTGTTCTTCTGGTGCTTCATTGTACCTTGTGTTTTGTGCTTAAGCGATCTGTATATTGAACGCTTGAAATGTTGAGCCTTTCGTTACCATCGCCGCTATTAAGTTGGCACATTCACCGTATACGTACAGAAAATACCGGAAGAGTACAAAACAAAAAGTAGCATAATAATCTATTATGCTCATTGTAGGACTGGTAAAGCGGGAACGTATTTTTGTACAGCAGATAAAAAGTTCTTTTTTGGTTAACAGATGAATTTTGTTATTTCAATTGCCACCCATAAGAGGAATTTAATTGACCGCAAGGTTAGGTTAGTAGAGGTTATATATGCTTGCCGCACGTACAACGTTTGTATCTTCTTGCTCAAGATGTCATACATATAAAACGCTCATGTAATACAAGATACTTGTCACGAACGCCTAAAACGTCTCGAGCGATAGCGACGAGTAAGGTCGGGCTGATATTCACCTGACCGAACTTGACACCGAGCGTAGTCTTGAGTTTAGAGATGCAGACTTTATTGATATATCCAGCGGAAGGCATGCATCATCCTTACGTTGTCACTCAAACTACTGTTGTAGCTTTAGGCTCTCTTGCTTTTGCGCCTCACGAGCGTACAGATTTAATAGAGGATGATTTTATGTAACGCCCCACCCTCAACTGTCTACGGAAGTCAGCCGATTTTTTAATCGTAAACGTGTGCCGGAAGTCATGTGGTACGTTAGCATGTGCCTGCTAAACACGATCAGCATTAACAGTGTAGACGTCGTACCTTACTTGTCTACGCCTTGGAGCTTTACACTTTGTCTCCATTGCATGTACGTAGCTAAGCCGTAGCTGGTTACCAGTCAACTTACTTTTACAGAGCGATGTATTAAGAGTTAGCTAGATAATAAACGAGAACTTAACATCGCTGCTTCACCACTCTGCATTATAGCCTGACCAACTGGCTCCGAAGACAAATATCTCGCAACTGAATACGTGGACGAACTCAATAAGTACCGTACTCATACATCAACTTATAACATAACTGTTAATTTCGCCCGCCTCACCCTTTTAGAAATTGCGGCCGCTAGGCGTCATACTCCTATATCTTTGCTGCTTTAACTTTTTTACCTGTTTCTTTTATTACCGTGCATGGGTTCCTCACTTTCCATGATATGGCTACTACTTACCCTTCTTCGCTTTTGAACCGCAATGTGCATTGTGAACGAAGAGGTTTAAAGCGAAGGAACACGCTGTCAAAAATGACAGCGAAGAATTTGTGATGACCGTCTTCATTGATGATACATTCGTTATTACAACTGCTAACCTAAGCACCGACCCTGAGATGAGCGTCTACGGCTTCACAGCCGCTCAGTATCTAAACTTTTTTCTCTGAAATGGAGAAAATTCATGGCTTATTGCAGCCCGATCAGCAACGCTCAAAGTAATAGCTCATATTCGGTATTGTGGATACCGTATGATAGCCTATACAGGTCCCATGGTTTTTGCTTAGCGAAAGCTGTTTCATCGACCATTTAATTAAATTTGGGAGAATAGCAGAAGCACGGATATCTGTGGGAAGAAACTACTAATCAAGAAGCATGAGAGTGTCAATGGAAGCTTCAGATATCTTCAGTGCTGCGATTCCAACTTCGGCAATGCAAGAAGTGCATTCAGACGTAAAGTCGTTCGATACTTTGCTATAGATTCGATGTATGGAGAAGCTGATACTCGTACCAATCAGACTAAGCCCGCGATGTCTTCTTTGTTTGAATTTCAACTGTCCCTGATTAAGATACGTCTGCCATTTTCTGCAACCCGGCCTATTTTCTACCTAACTGTTCTCAATAGAACTTGAGAGGACAACCAGAGCCTCCAACTGGGCTAATTTCTGCCTGTTTTGTTAAAACGTGACAGAAAATATATAAACCACCGACAAATAAAAAAACAGATAAATACACATTGGTCTTTATTATATTGAAGATGCCCATAGCGGATTTTATCTACAATATAATAAAGACCGACGTGTATTTATCAGTTTGTTTGTTTGCTTGTTTATTTATGGACAACCTTTTAGATGGGGTTTTAACCATCGTTTGGTATTTTCTCCCATAGGAAAACAATGGGATAAGTTTTTTCCTGTAACTTAAAAACTAGGGTCATCCGAAAAAAAAAACAGACTTCAGATTTGGATTCTGCACGTCAAAATACACTATATAAAGAAGCACCCTTTTTTGGATGCCGCTAAACTACGTACAATAATACCTTATCTAATGTTAAACATTTGTGTCACATAGCTACATGAATCATATGATCACAATTCAGAATTGATAATATGCCTTAATACTATATTTTGGCATGATACGAACAAAAAAGGCACTGACAATGGCTTTTGTATGATTAAAAACATTAAATATGGACATGAAACTGAAAAAAATAGTAAGTGTGGAAAAACATTTTTCTCACAGAAAAAACATGAACTAATAAACTTTTTTTTTTTGCAAAACTAGGTGATATCGATGTGCCTGCTGCCCCAACTGTTGGACGATCCCAAAATTGCTGATGACGCCAAGGCGCGAGCTCGTCTCATCCTGGACGGCTGCAAGGGCAGCTCGCTTGGTTCCTACAGCGACTCCGCCGGTATTGAAGTTATTCGCCACCATGTCGCCGACTACATCACCAAGCGTGACGGCGGCATCAAGT
>LQNS02278091.1:16753616-16771409 GCA_001587735.2 Parhyale hawaiensis | reverse complement strand
CCATCCGCTACCAGCAGCAAAGCGAGCGAAAGTTTTGTAAAGAAAAACGAAAGCGTAGATATGATACGGGTGAAATGAAGTCAAGTCTCTAATTTACGCCTATCTATTTGTGAAGAGCGTGACACACACACCCACACACATACACACACACACACACACACGTAGATACAAGCGTATTAATATATAGATTGCACTAAACTGTACGATACACGAGTGGGACTTTCTTCAAGTTTCTACCTGATGAAACGCATCTAGTGATGCTTAATTTTTCAACGTCCCATGGTATTGACGACTATCACGTATATATGCTACGTGCGAACGATGGATTTGGACAATCGATCGATCGCGCTGCNAGTGGGACTTTCTTCAAGTTTCTACCTGATGAAACGCATCTAGTGATGCTTAATTTTTCAACGTCCCATGGTATTGACGACTATCACGTATATATGCTACGTGCGAACGATGGATTTGGACAATCGATCGATCGCGCTGCGCAAACGATGGATGTTGTAGGTATTAATCGAATGTGCACCCATCGATTGTTTTGCGGACGATCAATGTTTTTTCTTCAACTTTCCTCCTATTTCTGAGTATGTTGCATCATATTTAATTTGTTTTAACTATATATAATTAACATGTGCATTTATTAATTAGGTTAGGTTAGGCGCTAATCGACCGATCGCGCCAAACATACAGCTTGGTACTGTGTATTGTTATAATCGTTGAGACGATCGTAGGTGTTAGCTATGTAAACCAAAATATACGAGTTGCATCCCCTGGCACGCTTTACATCAATTAAATCGACAGTAACGACTAGCTCTGTAGGACCTTCTTGCACACCTACCACCGCTAGTCTGTGAAGAGCAAAATAAACCGTCGGTCAGATTTGCGTAGCTGCTGCTTGTCGCCTTAATACTTTCGAATCTGTGTCGTTCATAGAATATATTTTCAAGCCCATCGTCGATCATCTGCACGTAGTAGCTGCTAGATGTCAGATGGAATATTTTTCAATAGGTATGAGGCATATGATAAGTGTAGTGGGTAGCTATCGGTACTTATATTTTCACACAACCTGGTGTTGGCCAATAGTCTGCTGTCTGTAGGCTAACTCTATCAGTTTGCGATGTCTGTTGCATTGCTGTGCCGACAGCGATAGAAAATCTAGGTCTTATCTCCAGCGCTGCTCTTCATATCTGCTTGTTATCTATGGGGCCTACTCGCTACGACTCATTGCTCGTGCTCTCTTCGTGTGGTTGTATATTTGATGATCCCTTCAAATGGAAATTTGTAAAGACTAACGGAGTTAGGATGATTGGAGTGGTTGCGCCAATAATGACATTAGTTTGATGGCAGATACGGTACTCAAACCGTAAATCTGCATTAGAAATTGAAGAAAGTTTCACGTGTTAGCACACACTTACCCTTCAGTGTAGGGAAAATTTGAGGGCTCATTTAGATGCAATGCTTTTAAGTTACTGTCGTATTCCAATCAATGCAAAACGTAATGCAGTTGTCCACGTCGGTGTTGAAGATAAGCGTGTTGCGCTTCCCAGTAGACTATAATGCTTGCTTGGAAAGTTATGGTTATGCATTAATTACAAGTGCTCCGTATTATTTTGTAAGTATATCGTTATGCATATTTCTGCTCACAGGGCTTGTTGCAAGTCATGACGAACCACACGGACGGTCAGCGCAATGGTGTCATGGTCCCCATCCCACAATATCCTCTCTACTCCGCTACTATAGCTGAGTTTGATCTCGAACAAGTGAGTGGTACCATAGTTACGGCACTTGGGCTTATTGTTATTCCCCCTCTTCTGGTTTTGCTGCTTCCAGTTATTTTCTGTGCGGGTATGTATCATAATATTGCACTGTAGCTCCTTGTTAAGTACTAATATTCTGTAAGCAGCTAGTATTGGTTCGCATTTTACGTGGCGTATGAAAGACTAAGAATCGTGTTTCTGCAGGAGTCTGTTGAATTCGTTGCGAACGATAGTACTAGGGACAGCATCCGTGTATTGTGAATTTTATAGGGACAAATATCTCGAAAAAACCAGGTTGCATTCGATCTATTGTGCGCCCTGATCTGCTTCATACGAGCACACTCGAATTGCTTGGTGTAGAACGGCAACGACTGCTGTACAGTGCTGGGCAGCAGCCACCCCATTTGGCAACAAGCGTATCCTGTGTGCTCGAGTGTGTGTGTGTGTGCCATTCATGAGAAGTCGCGCCTCGTGACCGGCCGGCAGCAAGTGTATTACCAGCACGCAACGCTTGGCTTGCCAAGCCACCCTCTCCCGTGCTACTGCTCTTGTACGTATAGCGGCTCTCCCTCGCTTGGTACTGCACACGTCCGTGTTGAAATAGATAAGAGTCGTGTACCGCGGTGAAGCGGATGTAGTCAGTTCGTCGCAGCAATGCAAAGCTCCAATCTTCTCTTCAACAAATGAGTTCGTATGTCATGGAAGTGTAATGGTCAAAAGGATCTCCTAGTCTAAATCGTTCAATGATCTTGAGCTGGCCACCCCAAACCCCAACCGAGCGAACCCCTGCCTATCATACTCCAACCGAGCGAACCCCTGCCTATCATACTCCAACCGAGCGAACGCCTCTGAGTCCGCAATACCTAGTCTGCTGCAACTAATCGCGGTTGCAGGATCACCTCCGAGGCTTAGCTTAGAGTATTTTTGCTTTCTTCTTCTCTTCAGCCTCGGATATCTGCATTATCTGACATAACGGCAGTAGCTCATAGAGAGCCAAGCGTTCCAGTTGCTCCTTGGGAATGGGCCTCTTGGTCCATCTACTGCCTACCAGGGTTGCGGAGTCGGAGAGTTCAAGGTCCGACTCAGACTCCTGGTCCTCAAGATTTTCCGACTCCGACTCCTAGGTCCAACTAGTAGATATTTGATGTAAACATTAAACATGTCCAAATAATTTTTGCTAATACATATAAACATACCGTATATCAAGTTAAAGATGTTAGGTGTTTTGTACATATACAATGATATTTTGTATCATTTGGAATATTAAAGTGAGGACATAGGACATTAAACAAATTTTGGTAAAACTTTTGCACCTGGTACACTATGTGAGGGGGGGCATGTGGGGCAAAATACTCAATTTTCTACCAATTGTTCTGAAATTTACATAGTGTATGTATTATTGAAAAAGAAACACATCTTACTCCTACAATTTCTTTGATTTAGGCCCTAGGTTTTGAGATAATAGAAGTATATGCAGTATAATGATATACTTATGCATATTTTCTAAATTTCAAAGGAATAGAACTCAATGAGTTTTCATGCTACAATAAAAACAATGACAGTTTTGGAATCTTTGAAACATTCTTAACAAAACTACTGAGCTGGCCTCTCCATTTTCTATTCTGTCCAATCACTACCTAACTAAAATATAGGGGGAAAATCAGTTTTCGGCTACATGGAAAAAAGGGCTAAAATGAAATCCTGCTGTATAGTTTTCTTAGGAATGCTTCAAGGATTCTAAAATTGTCATTGTTTTTATAGTAGCATGAAAACTCATTGAGTTCTATTCCTTCGAAATTTAGAAAAAATATATAGGTATATATTCATATATATTTCCATTATCTCAAAAACTAAGGCCTTAATAAAAAAAATTGTGGGAATAAAATGTGTTTCTTTTTCAAAAATACATCTACTACGCAAATTTCATAACAATCGGTCTAAAATTACTCATTTTGTCCCCCCATGCCCCCCTCACATAATGTACAAGGTGAAAACGTTCTACCCAACATTTTCTCAACGGCCTAATCACATGGAATAGGAAAATACATAGTAGCTATAGCTGTAAAAGAGAAATGTGCAAAAAAAAAATATCCACATTTACATTTTTTTAATTTGTGACTGAAAATTTAGACTTGAATGATACTTGTTTATAAATGGCCTCCCGGAGTCGGACTAAAAATTCCGACTCCGACTCCTAGAGCAAGTGAGATTCCGACTCCCACTCCCCCTCAAATCCTCCGACTCCGCAACCCTGCTGTTTACTATCTTATCTAATTTATTGCTGTATGTGCATGGGGTTAAGCTTAGTAACAAGCGTAAGGCATAAAAAATAAAAACTAGTGGATATGACATTTCAGATCTACTGTCGACTGCCGCGAAAACTCTTCTTTCTTGTATTGTATTAACTGTTCTGCGGGTTTCGTTGGCATTCTTAGTAAAGTTCTATTTGTGCATCTCCGAAAGCTTTCAGCCTGTCGAGGACTGTTCCTACCACAATGTTTCTCGAACTTGTTTTCATTGTTTTGACTTTTTGAATCTGCCGTACACATGTTTGTGTTTATGGATTTGCATTCCGCCTCCTGTTCATACACACCTCTCTGTTCAAATGAGCAGCTGTAGATATTGATGTTCACTGGCTGCCTGGTCTTGTTGATATTTGTATGTAATGTTGCGGTTTCTACTCGCTTCTCGCTCAGCGTGTTGTCTTGGTAACACACTGCATGCAGTGGTAGCATCAAGGCCGCATCATCTTTCATCAGTACAGGCACGTCTAGCAGGCTATGCCACTGACCCAGGCTGGGTATCTGTTGTAAGTAATTGGTGTACTTCAAGGCCGGTTGCTACACAACACCGTACAGTGTGGAAAATGCCTCTGTGCCATGATCTTATCATCATAAGTAGGCGAAGCATATTCTCCAAAAGCTTCAGAACTCAACACTGTAGGCATGCATACTTGTTGCGATGTCGTCACGCTGAAATGTTATTTTGTAATTAGTAATATTAATGACATCCTAGTATACAATTTTAATGTTATTCTTTGGTTTATAATTTAAGATAGTTCATGGACTGTTTGAAATGTCGACTTGACCCATGCCGCATGTCTTCAATGAATTGCCAATGTACAAATGGTGATAGCCGAACATAGCAGATCAATCAATGCCGGCATAGACACTCATGATGACAATAACTAATACTATTGAACTCATCGTGCTTAACCTATTGGCGCTGTAAAGGCGGTATGGTCGTGCACTGATGGGCTCAGTGTCATCAGCTGAACTGCTGGCACTCGCTTATACTGAAAACTGCTATTGCACCACTGAAGGTCTGAGTCGCGCTGTTTATTGCCATTGCTTGCTTTATATACTGACAACTCTTTGCCAATCTCACAATAATGACTCCGGACTAACATAAGTAACATTGTTTGATTACGTTGCATTCGCTGCTACGGGTTTACTGTACTCGGGTAAATATATCATCTCTAGTCCATTCGCCTCGTCAATATCTCAGCCTCTTCACGCTGCCTCAGGAAACACGTGAAGAGTGAAACTTGAAGATTCTTGTGTTCTATTCAGTATTGTCGCCTGTCTCTGCTTTGCCATTACCAAAGTCGCCTGCTATAATCGGGGAGAAAAATATTGTCGTGGTTTGCAGTTTGTGTCGCTGCTGCTGGTCGACAGATTGAACATGAAATTACGGCTAATTGATGATTGCCTCCGCCAACGAGTCTTCACTTACTGCCATTGGGTTTGTGTAGTGAAAGTTACGGAGCTCGTCATTCTCAGGAGTTGCCTGTCTTTTGAAATCGTTCCAACGCCTGTTTAAGTAGCAATTGGCGGGAAGAGCGAGTTTATAAGCCCGGTTTCAATAAGCTGCTCGATGTGCACCTGTATTGAGTGATTAACCAAGGTGTAGGCACTTTTTTTCTTGCTCAATAGACGTCATAATTTTGTTTATGTAAATATCTGTATAAATCCTACGTCGCCGTCCTGTTTCTTATAGGGCTAAATATAAAACTGGCGTTTCACTTTTCAAATAGCTAAGTGAATATTGTAAATGGAGAAGAACCAAGGGATATTTGGAAAATTCCTGCACCTAGTGTTACCAGAGCTGGACTTCCTGTTTCAGAGTACCTTTGAGAGTGAAGCTTGCTTATCAGTGTTCCTACTCTACATGCTAAGTATCTGGAGGTTGTCTCGCTAAAATCCATCTGCTAGTCACCGACAGTTTTCACTCGTGTAGCTGGTGAAGCTGAAGATAGCTTTGTCGAAAAGGGAAGTTCAGAATGTAGACCTCTGATATTTGCTTTGTATTTTTTTCATTTATTGGGAGAGTTTTTATAACTATATTGCAGTGTGGAGTTACTCAAGTGCATTGTTGTTTACACTTTATCTGGTCACCATCTGTAACACTTTGCCTTAGCAGGAGGTAAGTATGTAGTAGCAGGTATCGTATATATAGCTCATTCTACTGTACTGTTATTTTTACTCCTCTTCAGATTAGCTACTACCTGGACGAGAGTCAAAACTGGGCTTTGGACGTAGAGGAGCTGGAGCGCGCCATTACGGAGGCCAAGAGCAAGTGCACCCCACGGGCGCTGGTGGTGATCAACCCCGGCAACCCCACGGGGCAAGTCTTGCCTCGCTCCAACATCGAGGCCATCATCAAATTTGCAAAAAAACACAATCTTTTCGTCATTGCAGACGAAGTAAGTTGCATTTTTGAGCAGTTTAAGACTTGAGAGATCGTTGGAAGTTTTGCTGCTTGATGTCGATCTGGGAAATATTCCATGATGAACGGCACTGCTTCTCTTACAGCTGTTTGTGCTGATTTCTTTTGCTATACCGTACATTCCGCGCCAGTAACTGTCCATCGTAGGTTACTGCTTTTTGCCAGTACAGTTTTTCAATATTTTAGTTCATAACGCTCAGTATTGTTAGGTAGGTACTGCTGTGAGTGGGTTGCAGATAGCAAAGAATTATACCTCTCCTCATTGTTGCTCCCCTAAAATCACCCTTGTAATAAGAAGCCCGGAAATTTTTTTCAAGGTCGTTGTTTTCAGTTATTTTGTGAATGTTGTACCGGGGCGTTTTCTCTAAGTTGGATGGGAGCAGGCACAACACTCTCTTGACTTCCGAGCTACTGCTTTTTTGAACTTCTTCTCTTGCACTAATTTACCGATATTCTAATGAGAAATGTTCAGCGTACCGCTTCGGGGAGTATAGGCTGAGCCATGGACTAGGTTACTTGGATTCTCCCTACCTTTTTTGTGGGCAGTTGCAGTCTCAGGGACTGTGGCCCTTTTTTGGTGTGTGGGACATGATTCTGTCGTGTATGTTTTGCTTGCTTCCTATTTTGACCTCTCCAACTTATGATTTGTTCTGTTTTTCTTCTTTCCTGACTTACTGTTTCCCTCTGCGTCGATGCAGGTTGGGAATGCGTTCATGTGCGAGTTCCAGGTTCCTGTCGAGAGATTTTATTTTCATTTTACGTTCTGCTCCCAATCACACTCTTGTGTCCTGGGATGCACAAATTAACGTAACCATCCCTCTCCTAACTCCCTACCCAACCGTACACAAGTTACTGGCTGTTTTCTAGTGGCAGCTACCCTATTGAAAATCAGGGCCGCCGCAGAAGTTAGAGTTGTGTTTCAGCCTTTGAGCTTCGTTGCGGCGGCACCAAGTTTTGTTAGGGTAGCGATGCTAGATGCTATAGCCGTCCGACTTATTGGAGAATGATAACTAGGATGCAGTGCTATTGTTTATTGGGAATCAGGGTGGGTAAAAACCAGTTTATTTTTATTTATTTAGATTTTTTGTTGTTTTACTGTTTTTTTTTTTAGTTTTATCCAACATTGAAAGGATTTTCTGCTTTGTAAACATGAAGTTAGCTAATCATCAACAATCTTAGTCACTTCATTGCAACTTCTTATTCCAGAAGAATGATTTTAAGAAAAGGGGTTGAGAAAAAGCAGTTAGCAGAGTACCTGTATAATGTATGTATTTGCTGTGGCTACATTTAATATCCAAACTGCAGGGATGCTACCAAATCCTTTGAAAAACTTAAAAACACTTCAATTTACAAATACAACTTAATAGAAATAGCTAGCTACTAACTAATTAAAAACCGAGTAATGAACTATTGAAAGCGAACTAGTTTTAAAATCCATTGAAAAAACTTGAAAAGTCTTCAAAATACAAAGAAAACTTTATACAAATAGCTAGCTACTAGCTAATTAAAAGCAGAGTAATGAACTAAAAAAAATGAAATAGCTACTGTAAATGCCTTCATCATTCTCATGAGCTTCTTAGCTATTACAGTAACTGCTAGCATACCAGAACATTATATTATTAGATATGCATCCCTGAAATGAAATGTCACAAAATTCAATGACTTGCTGGTTTTTAATGAACATATGTAATAGTTGACTGTGGCCGTCCTAACAGTGAAACGGATTCCTAAATAGAAAATAGAAACACATTAACTTTTCCTTTCAGGTGTGTAAATAAAATTTAAAGATTTCTAAAAGTAAAACTTTATTTTGCAATATTCATGAATAAAAATCAAACAAATCGAATAAAAGCAAAAAAAAAAAGTGTTTTTTCGTTAGTTGGTTGGTTTAAACCATGGTTTTTTAGTTGGTTTAAGCCATGGTTTTTAGTGTGTGCAGTTGCACTGCAGCCAACCCTGTTGGGAATTTGTATTAATGTTAATAAATAACTCCTGTAGCAAATAATTTTACGAAATAGAAACTTCTTCATAGGGTGCGGGGTCATGATGTTGGTATTGTTATACTGACAGTAATTAATTTTGCTGTGAGTTTGCACGGCCCTCCCCTTATTGATTATTCTTCAAAACCACACCGTTTTCTTATACTGAGGCGTATGTTCTGGAACTGTCGACTCATGACAACGAATTGTTAGTCCGGCAACCAGTGGGCTAATCCTGGATTTTTTGTCCACGCGATGTTTTTTTTTTATGGATTCCTGACGTTCAGGCCCTATATTTGAAGCATCACAAGTGATGTCGGCCTGGCACCCTTGGGCATTTTGATATGTTGACATTAATCCAAAACGGCCGCCAATATTAGATAAGAAGCCATACATATCTCTCTTTCTAGAAGTGATAATTGAGTGTTGTAAATTTCTAAATTAGGGTATTTCGACTCCAGGAATCCACTGAAACTACTTCCAGTACTTCCTCATGTACATAAATTCACTATTTCCGCCATTTTGATATAAAATAGCCTATCGTTCCTTCTAGAAGAGATAAATGAGTGTAGTGAAATTTTAAATTAAGGTTTTGCAACTCAAGGAATCCATTTAAGCTATTTCCAGAACAGAAGGGCAAAGCCTCACGCGCATAATTCCAAAATACTGTATCACGATATCGTAATGTGGCAGTTTTCGCGCGTCAATCAAATATCCCTGAAATATAACTGAAACCAAGCAAACATGTTCTAACGGCAAATTTTATCGACTATACACTTCACAAGCTGCTGCATAGTATCTTTGTACTTGCTTAGCTATATGAAATATGTTATCTGTAGCATACATAGGCAATAAAGTCACTGAATGCATTAGCTTGAAGATGCAGTCATTGCAAGTTTTATCAACTATTCACTTCACAAACTGCAGCATAATCTTTCTCCAATTTTCTATTGAGTAGCTACTACAGAGTAGATAGAATAACTCGGCTGATATTCAAATGGTAAAATTCTTCAAGCACTTGAAAATGATCTGCAGAGTGCAATAATAAACAAATCAGATATAAAAATATAATTAGGCATTTCGAAATGCATTAGGGAATGTCACATTAGTGTTGGGCATCATCTGCGTCGTCATTATGCACATCATGTTCTGACAGTTCATAGTAACATTCTTTTGCTTGTCATGTACACCATATACCGTATATGGTACAGTAAAGCCTTCCACTTGCACTGCCACAAGCTGCTGTATTTCAAGGCTTCCCACTATGGCAGGAGCAACTTACCATACACTCTCTTGGGCAGGGGGCTCTTCATATGGGACTGTTGTGGGTAGCAGACACTTGGAACTGTTGTCGTAAATGTAGCCGTGTTGCAAAGGATCAAGGGGTGAAGGGTCAGAGTCCAGCGGGGGCATGGACGTTTCAGGTGGAGACTAGTCCGAGCGAGCACCTAATCAAGGCGGGGGGGGGAATTATCCGCGTTTGATTACAAAAATGAACACACAAGCTGAGGCCTGTTGTAATCTGAATTTTCTGGGGTTATGCGTTGTAAAACGGCCTTACCCGCTCAGTGTATAGAGAGGTGAATGAGCCAGGATTTCTCAAAACGCAGGCCTATCAATTTAAAGAAATGTGCGGTTTATCTTGATGGATATAAATTAAAAAAAAATAATATACTTGTAACGCATGTTTCGTAAAAATAAAGCTTCACTGGTCGCAAAACGCAATTATGAGCATTTTAATTCGATGCATATGTGGCGAAACTTGCTACAGCTCGGTGTTATAATATGCAGCTCGAAACCACCGTTTTCGCAGGGTAGGGAGTAGCAAGTTTGAAGAACTAAGATGGGGGGGGGGGGGGGCAAAGCCACATTTTTGAATAGAAATGCTTCTTGTCTTATCTTCGTGGCTAGTGCCTCTTACAGTGACCTTGAGTAAACTAACGTTGGTTTAAGCTGAACTTTTCTAAATATATTCAATAAAATCAAACCATATATTGTTGTGAGTATATTCTTTCTTTGAACAGCGACTTAAAAGTGCTAATTTAGTTTTTAGCTTTACAGCCTTGGAGGGAGCTCTCTTCCATGTCTTACCGCCAATTCAGGGTTGCCAGATGAGACTAATTTGAGGCAAACTGGGACTTGTGCTAATATATTCGTTGTTAATACAGTATAGTTTTTTAAATGAATTATGACAGCGTCATGTCTAATCAGAAACGCCTCTCTTGGAGTTCGCTCAAACTGACTTTCACTCGAACTGGCATTTGCTCGAACAGTCTCACATTGAGCTTGCTCGGACTGGTTTTCGCTCGAAATGTCTCACATTGAGCTCGCTCGGACTGGTATTTGCTCGAAACGTCCAGGGACCAGCCCAGAGCATGTTTCCATAGTAATATGCATTTATATGTGTGCACGCTTCACATTCTCCAGGAATGCTTCATTGGTTGGAGGCAGGGATTGATTTTTTTTACATCAGAGCTCCTCCTGATCCAACCTTTGCCGTTAGAACATATTTGCTTTGTTTCCGTTATATTTCAGTGATATTTTTTTGATGCGGGAAAACTCCCTCATTACAAAACCGGAATAATTTGGAATATGCAAATGAGGCTTTGCTCTTCTGTTCTGGAAGTAGCGTAAATGGATCTCTTGAGTTGCAAAACCCTAATTTAGAATTTCACTACACTCCTTCATCACTTCTAGAAGAAATGATAAGCTATTTTATATCATAATGGCGGCCATATTGAATTTATGCATATATGGACTAGCCATATTGTACTGGTAGTAGTATCAGTAGATTCCTTGTATCGAAATACCCAAATTTAGAAGTTTACAGCACTGAATTATTACTTCTAAAAATGAAAAAAGAGATTTGGCTTCTTATTAAATATTAGCGGTCATTTTGGATGTCACCATATCTAAATGCCCAAGGGTGCCAGGCCCACATCACTTCGATTCTTCAAAAATAGGGTCTGAACGTTTAGAATCCATAAAAAACATGTGGACAAAAAATCCAGGTTCACCCCAAAAATAATAAAATTGGCTGCCGGACTATAGCTATATACTGGTGCTGCTGTTGATAGGAAGACACTGTTTTTGTGCATCATACATAAATGCAGAGTGCTTTTTATTTTGCGTATGTTTCCGAGTTAATAAAGCCCCAATCTTCGAAAAGCCTGTAGGCATTGATTTTTCCGTGCATGAAAGCTTTGTCTTCTACTTCTAGGCATAGCCTAGTACTGTAGTCACTATGACTTCTATTTCCTAATCCTTCACCATGATAATTAGGTACGTGGTAGTTACATATGGTCGCATTTGAAGTGTGGCCGATTGGTTCGTTTATTTGGGCTGCAGGGGTCCATGTTTATTGTGCGCATGATACAACAGTTCCAGCTGTTCTTGACTCGGCATTTATTTGTTGCTCCGTAACGTGTGTGCCGTACTGCTCTAAACCTTGACGCCGTAATGGTGTATTAACTTTACGTTAGCTGACAGTATGTACTATGTAACATTTTGCACTACAGCGCTCAGAATCAACAGTACTTAATGCGTTTCCACCTATGCTGTTCCAACAATGAACCCAGTGAGTTTGGTTCAGCGCTTTAGGGCTGAATGGGCACCTCGCTGTGTCCGCTCATATTAGCTCTATGTGGCGTCATGCCCAGAGAATTGAGTGGTTTGCCGCATGGCGGCCGTACTGTCTGCAGCGGTGGTAGTCCAGAGTGTACCTGTGGCTGGTGCGCTTGTAGCCTTATCCATAGGCTACACCACACCGCACTGCCTACTCATAATCCTGAGCAGGTTTTACAGCTGCTAAAGAAAACTGCAATAAACATGTTTTCTAATTAACTTACATGGGGAACTCAAGGTCGAAGTGCACGAGGTGATACAAGAAATGTGTTCATCGGCAAAAAACGCAATTTTTTTTGCTCGATGTGAGTGGTGGCCAGTAATCACTGAATACTTAAGATACTTAATGACCTACAGATTTGATCAAAATTACTTTGTCATTCACTATTTTCGGTGTTATAGATTCTTTCCATGCGCTAGCCTACTATGACGAGCTTATTGTTGGCTCGGGTCGCAATGTTGATTGCGAAGTTTCATCAATTACCGTATCACCTGCTTGAGAAAACTTGATAGTCAAATCTAGTGTGGACTAGGCTACCGGTATGCCTCGCTGTAAAATGGTTGGTATCAATATCATCCGCCCTGTAGTTGCTATTTGATACTGCTTGATAACCCTACCTGCGCCTGTTATGCCTTAATTATGCATCAATATTCGCAGGAATAGCACTATTGGCAATGCCCTCAGATGTGTACTGTTGGCAGTATAGGTTCGTTTTAGTTTTTGCCCACTCTTATTTTAGAAGTTGCTTGGAGAGAAGCTGAGGTAGGCATGTTGACAGCCTGTATGTGTTGTGTAGGTGTATCAGCACAACGTGTACGCAGAAGGCTGCGCCTTCCACTCCTTCAAGAAAGTTATGAGTGAGATGGGACCTCCATACTCTGAGATGGAACTGGCGTCTTACATGTCCATTAGCAAAGGTAAGTAAGTCCTTGTTTGGGTGGTCATTAGTTGCAAAGGACACCTTCTGCTATATTCTACATATGTTGCAAGTTGGTGAAAGTTAATCAATTACAGTCCATTGTAGTAGAGGGAAAGCAGCGCTACGTAGAGGGGACAGTGTCTGTCGCTAATAGTATGTCCGAACCTCACGAGTATGGTCACATCTGGACTTAATATCTCTGAAAGTGTTACCGTGGCTTGTAGTAGATGTGCTACTAAGTGGGCCGTTGTAAATCGGTGATTTCTTGTCCCCCGCCCCCCCCCTCCCTGTGTTTTGCGTTGTCTGTTGAGTTAGAGGAAAGGTTTTGACAAAGTTGCTTGCAAAAATGATTAATATTGAAGTCGCAAGCATTAAGTCAGCCCCTATTCTAAAAGAATAAAAAGTTTTTATCTTCTTACGAGGGCTGAAATGTTTGTATGATGTAGCTAACTATTACCTTCTGTCATGAAATTTCAGCTTTTGGAATGACGATGACAAATATAGCTTCTGAAATATATGTTCAGAAGTGGAAATAGTTACTGCACTGCATTTTCTGAATCTCACTTTGCTGTTTAAAAGTAGCTCTGTACTATTTGAAGTGATGATTCTTCTTCTGAGTATGGTAGATGCAAGGTGCTATCTTTGATCGAGTCTTTGATCCTGCCGGGCGTTATCTGTATTGTATATTAATTAACTGAATTTTTTCATAGCATTTGGATTTTCTGATTTTCTTTGTGGCTGTTGAAACTTCACGCTGAACGGAGGCCAAATTATATTCCATCTTGATTGCAGCCAAATTTCAATGTTTGAAGGTTCAAGTAGTTTTTTTTTTAGTGGCTGGTATCCAGTGTAGCTACAATAAGCCCTGAACATTTCCAGTGATTTTTTTATTGCAATATATTCTATTGGTGCGGCTTAACTTTTGACCAAATCCAAACTGATATTCACGTCTTACCTTGCAGGAGCGATATTTTCCTCTCGCAAAATCATGGCGGTACAAGTTGCCTTTCTTTTATGGAAGTCCCTCACGGGGCATTGGATGGGCCACTTCCATAGGGTTAGGTTAGGTAGGTTTGTCCATCCTATGTCATGGGGCGCGGCGACCCCAGGGGCTCGTGTAGGTTACCTTACCCATTAGCTAGGCCTTTGGGACGTCTGTCTTTCGTGCCCACTTTACTTGCTTCCATTTTCATGCTCATGCTTTATACTGATCTTCCTTTTCTTTCCTGACTTGCTGTTCCCATGCGCATTGATTCTGTGTGGAAACACCTTCGTGCATGGGTTCCCCATATTTCTATCGTCATACTATATATCCCTTGCTTCTTCCTCTGTTAGATCGCCATTGTTGTGGAGATGGAGGCTTAAACCATTTGATATAGTAATAAGTTTTTAATTTAGGATCATGCATGGTGGTGCGAGACCAATTTTGCAGCGAAACCTCTACTGGAAGCAGGAACAAAAAGAGCTCAATTACAAAATTATTGCTGTCATTTTCAACGGTTGGGCCCTCTAGTATTCATAGTAAGGAATACATTTTCTTGTCTAAAATGACTCCTGTTTGTATCACCAGGCTTCATGGGCGAGTGCGGGTTGCGTGGCGGTTACGCAGAGCTGGTCAACTTAGACCCTGGTGTTAAGGCTATGTTCCTCAAGATGATCTCAGCCAAGTTGTGTCCCACTACCTTGGGTCAGGTAAGGTGTTATGACTCGTTCTTCTGACATAGCTATTTATAATATGAACGTTCCACCTGTTTTTTGTGTTGACATATTATGGCAGTGCGACAAATTTCGTTTTTAACCTATGGGGACCCTCAGCATCATGTGACAGAAGTTGGCTACGTCTTTTTTTTCTTGAATCCTTCACAAAAGACAAATACAAACTAAGCATGATCTGTAGTTGTCATCAAAGGTTCTCCAAACTTGGCAAACATGTAGTCAAGTATGTAGGTTGGATTGTTATCCGGCGCTCCAGTTCATTAGTGGCCCGCCCGCATCCCCACGATGGCTTAAGCATCTTGAGTGAGTCTTGTCTTGGTAGCCTATTTGATGAGAGTAGTCTAGGCTGTCACTCTGACGTCCCTCGCTTGTGCAGGCTGTGGTGGAGTGTGTCGCAAACCCACCCAATCCTGGAGAGCCTTCATACGAGTCCTTCGAGGCAGAGAAGAAAGCAGTGCTGCAGTCGCTCGCTGACCGTGCCAAGCTCGTGGCGGAGACCTTCAACACCGTGCCTGGCATGAAGTGCAACGTTGTACAGGGCGCCATGTACGCCTTCCCTCAGCTCACTCTCCCTCCCAAGGTAATCTTCCTTCCTTCCTTCCTTCTTGCTTTTTAATTCGCCCTTTGGGGTATGCTGTGCCAAACCCTTTCCCTCTCAGACTATACATATATGGGCATCACTTACCCGTGGGCATGGTACAATAAAAGCAGGTACTTGCACTTCTAAGGGAACAATATCAACCAATAGGAGAGCTTCTTTTTTCCTCCGCTCGTGACGTCACCCAGGTGCATGGCTACGGCAGCGAGACGCACATATCTGCCATTGCCAGACGTACAACAGGGTCGCCGTAGTAAGAAAATATTCTCGGCCGTGTGCTTGTGAGGAGTGTATTAAGAACTCATTGCCACTTGCAGCAATCCACGATTGGAAATTGGATGAAGGAAATTGAAAGAAATCAAAGTCCTCCCTATCTCTGGAATTTTTATAGCAATTTATAAAACGACCCTTTTTGGGACTCGTGTTGGAGCCATTGTGATTCAATGCTCTTGATGTCGCACAACCGATTCAGCTATTGCGTGACCCAACAGGGGGCCCTTCTAGCCCCGCTAATGGTTCGTAATGTCGTAAATGCTCGTGACGTCACTAAAGTAAATTGCTGCAATAAAGACTGGTGTGAAAGTACCTCCTTTTAATTTACCGTGATCGTGGGTCTCGAAGTGCCTCTTCCTCAGATGCTGTAGCTGGCTGCAGTTCCTACTGACGAGGTTAGTTTGTACAGTTAGGTAGATTCGTTCTCGACACTTCCCCGTGTGCTCCTCGAGGTAGGCCGCCGAATGGTGGTAGGTGACGCATCCCATGGCTCTTTTACCTGCTCCCGTGTAGAGGGCCACGGAAGGGGCCCTTCGCTCGGGTAATTCTTTCTTTTCTTTTCGGTTTTTCATCTCGTGGTCCTGTGCGGCGTGTTTGAGCAAATTCTTTTCAGCCGTGCCCTGGAAGTTGGAAATGCTTTGCGCCTTGTTTCTTGTCAGTTCACGCACTGACCACTCGAGTCCAACAGAACTCGCCTGAGTTCTAATAGAGCGGTCTATCGATGCGCGTTTATGCTGTATGTTGTTGTGCCTTGTCACTTGATATTGGACTATTGGCAGCTTCAAAAACTTTTGAAATCGAATGATATTGTGTTTTTTTTTTAATTTTTTATTACTTTTATTACTGGTTGCAGTTCCCTCCTTTCTCTTAAAATTGAAAAATCTCTGGCTGAAATAATTTGGTTGCATGCAGTTGAGATTTTTCTAGTTTTGTCCTCTACCATCGCAATACTTGCAAGAGGTGGGATGGGGGGGGGCGACGGTGCTGCTTTGTGCCAAACTTTGAGCCACAGTCTGGTGGGCTCACACGACCCTACTACTTTGGTCTCCGTTCGCATGTTTTGTTATGGCCTTTTTAAAATCAAAGCTATGTGTCTCCCATGTGAGCTGGCTGGGTAAGGTTTACATGACACATTATTGTAGGTAGCTGTAGTGTCACATTGGCGTAGATAAGAATTCTGAAAGTTGTGCACATTTCTACTGTTGAAGTGGGCTCTGCTTATGAGGATGACGTTACTACGTAACTATATAAAGAGACTCGTCGAAACCGTTTCAAAACTTTTGTTTGTTAGAGATGAATGAAAGGCTGTTGGAAATTGTTTAAAATTTGTAGTTATACTGTATTTCGGCTGTTGATGCGTGAGTTTCCTTGTCCGATGGAGCGCCTCATCCATCAAGAAGTGTAGGAGCGAGACCGTGGGACTCGGGTTCAGGCTAGTCAGTTCTTACCAAGCCCGCCTATTGCTTTAGGCGACTCGACCGTGTGCGAATGAGTTACTTTAACAGTTAGGTTTTTTAAACAGTTTTACTTGCTTCCATTACTGCCTTTCTATATCCTGCTTCCTACTATCTTTGTTATATTCATGTTCTTTTCTCCCACGCGTCATGCGCAGTGATCGTCCATGCAAGGGCCTCTGTTATGCGTGTACCCTATGGGCTGCACTGCCCTCGCCTTTTGCCCCCTTCAGATTGCATGGCGTGGCCCGGACGTCTTCCACTAATGTATATTTGACCCAATTTTTAACCAGGCTGTTATTTTACTACAAGGTTTCTTATCTCATTGTGTTTCTATGAGAAAAAGCCTTTGTCGCGATATAAAGCTCAAGCTGCTTAAGATAGGGTCAATCTAATCTGAAGTCAGGGAGCTTTTATCCATTGGCGGTCGAAATTTCGCAAAATTTGTCTCTGTCATTTTTGTGCCTAAGCATCATTATGCTGTTAAGGAATCCATGCCGTATGTTGCTTAATTTGCCTCGGTATTGCTCTTGAGACAACATAGCTGAGTCCTAGCTAACAGTGAAGGTATCATTGTGTCGCCGTGCAGGCAATAGAGGCTGCCAAGGCTGCCGGCCAGGCGCCTGATGTCTTCTATGCATTCCAACTGCTCGAGAACACCGGCATCTGCATCGTCCCCGGCACTGGCTTTGGGCAGCGACCTGGCACTCATCATTTCAGGTTTGTGTGCACGGGCGG
>LQNS02278091.1:16741618-16753471 GCA_001587735.2 Parhyale hawaiensis | reverse complement strand
GCCGGCCAGGCGCCTGATGTCTTCTATGCATTCCAACTGCTCGAGAACACCGGCATCTGCATCGTCCCCGGCACTGGCTTTGGGCAGCGACCTGGCACTCATCATTTCAGGTTTGTGTGCACGGGCGGTTGCCCTCCTGTTGCTTTTGCCGGTGGAGGAGAACATAATATCGCCGACGATAAGACTTACAAAATTTAAGCACCTCAAATCACAGTTCATTTACAACAGATAGTTATGTCAGCCCTTAGCGAACACTTGGTTGGCCTATTTCAGCCTATCAGAGACCGCCGTGACTGACGTCATTTTCAGCTAATGAGCGACCTCCGCGTCACTATTCTGAGTAAACAAACGAGGCCGCAAGGACGTCTCATTGTATTATGCTAGAAAGACCTTCCCGCCAGTTGTTTATCATTCGTTATACACCTAAATTGGAACTCGCTAAATGATAATTACATACCTAAATAAAGGACAATAGTAGACCACAGATTTGATGTATTGTATTGTACCCTGATTTCCTGCGCCATAAAAATAACTGAGAAAATCGTCCGGCAAATGTTTACCTAAGTAAAAGCGAATAGATTGCTCGAGTTAGAATGTTTCACAGAGGTTAAAAGTGACAAAATTAGACAATTTTCCAAGAAAACTAAGCATTACATCAGGTTATAAAGTAAAATGTCCTACATATATGAAAAGCGCAATAAACTGCAATTGAACACCCCTCAGGGGGCATAGGATGGGCCATAGGGTTAGGTTAGTTTAGGTTCGCCCATCCTATGTTATGGGGCCCGGCCACATAAGGGGGCTCGAGTAGGTTACCATAGCCATTAGCTAGGCCTTCGGGACGTTTGTCTATCGTGCCCACTTTGCTTTCTTCCCAGTTTCATACTCCTACTTGCTCAATCTTTGTTCTGTTCTTCCTTTTCTTTCCCGATTTGCTGTTCTCCTGCGCATTGACTCGTGGATAGTTTCCACGTTTCTCTTGACATCCTTTGTCCATTTCTTCCTCACTTTGGATCGCAGTGTACTCTCTGGGTAGGGAGGTTTAAACTAGCATTATAGCAATAACTGCAATTGAATAATTTTACCAACGTTTGTATAATAAACAATCGCGACGCACGCTTCGGCTCCCGTACATATGATGCCATTGTGGAATTACCTAAGATGCCTCGGTTTTTGGATTACACAAGATGCCTTGCTGCAAAAAGAGTGACGCTATTGGCTGATATACTTCTGTGTGACGTCACTATTCTGCAACTGCTGGCTCTACTGTCTGAGATAATTTCTATAGTAAGGGAACTGTGTCTCAAATCTCCCTCGAGCCAGCTGTTACGTCATTATTGTCTCTCGTCCCACTGCCAGCAGCGCTATGGTATAGACCACAACAACAGCACCGGTCATTTCAAATTGCAACGGAATTTGGTGCGGCAGGGATGTCGATGTAACTAACACTGGCATCATGGCCACCAACATCTCATGTCTTCAAGCAAGCGATCGAATGTAACGACATCAGTTGTCGCAAAGCTTCTCATAGAAATGCTGGAGAAATGCCTGTCTATGCCACTTGCTATCATAGCTAACATCTATTAGCGGTGTAGAGCACCAGTCGCTTCATGAAAGAACTAACATCAAATGGAGACTGGCCTTAATATTTTGAATAGTATCTCTTTCGCAAGATATGTCATTTTCGAATTCGAATTCAGCTAGTCTTGGATGTATGCAGTTCCATCAGTTCATGGAGAGTACACGTATAATTCAGGACAATATATACATCAAATTTATTGAGTAATTATCGGTACATTCTTTGTACTGCTAAGAAGGAAAATTTCACCGAGCCATATTCAGCGGTGGTAATTAAATTGCGATAACCTTGAAAAGAGTCCCTGTAAATGACAAGTCCGCTGCCACCTTATTACTGATGATGCTAATTCATGTAAGGATCATAAACTTTTAAAATCATTACTATAAATAAACCTTGAAACAATTTACTCGATGAAATCAGTCTTCTTTAGAAATGCATGTATTATGCATATGGCTACCATGCATTCACAAAAAGTAGCTATTGCTAAAATGTATGTATGTATGTATGTATTAAACAAATTCAACAGATATATCTTGGAGATAAGAATTTTGATCAAACAGTGCATCAATCAGCATATATTCGTAAACTATTTGAATCGCTTTTTTGGAGGTGAAGTTTATGTTAATTTTTGAGGTAATGGAAACCTCATTTAAGTGAAAGTCGGTGCCCTGAAAAATCACGACTAGGTAAGCAAAGTAATTAAATTTTGCTTGAATTCATGCAATATTTTAAAAGTTGTGAGTTGTTCTATATTTCGAACCAATTTTAACTCCCTATCGCTTTATTGGAATTCAGTGAAAGTGTACATTACGGGTAATACAACAGTGTTTCAACGTCATAATTGTTCGGTATGTAATTCAAACAATGAACCCCTCAGCGATAATATTAACAACTAGAGCACTTTGGGAGCGCATACCTCCGCCAAGCGAGGCAATGGTAACGGAAATTTCAAATTGGTTTTGAAACCATGAGTTTCTATGTATAGTATAGTAATAACAGTTTCTGCAATTTTCTTGAAGATCCGTTCATAACTTTCTGAGTTATGCTGCTAACAAACATTATGACAAACAAGACTGACTGGTGCAGAACGAACCAACCGATCTGCACCAAAATTTAATCATTTACTAGACGGCCCGTGACCCGTTGGGTCGTCATCACGATCGTCTTTGCTTTCGCAAAAAAGGTGGTGCTATTTAGCTGGGCATAGACCACCCGCTATTCGGCCGTCTTCTCTTGCCCGTCGAGGAGCTGCCCGTACGGTGCAATATCAACAGATTCTTTGCTTCTCTAACGAATATTCAACACCCAGGCTGTAAGTAAAGTTAATTTATACGTTACGTATTTCAGTTGTATTTCCCCGTTGATTTTATCATGTCCGTTCTTGAGGCTCCTACAGTCTGTAGTAAATGAACTGGGGCTGAGCTCAGTTTAACTTCCGTATCACAGATACAATCGAATTAAGTCTTCATCCCTTGAATTTCTTCCCGTCTAAAAGCGAAGAAGCTGTGTCAAACAAGACACAAATAAACGTGACACAAGTAAATAAGCAAGCACACAAGTAAACAAGGTTCACGGACTTTTAGTATAATTTAGATAGATGTCTTTTAACATTTCTAACAACTCCCATATATTTCATAAAGATCTATTCAGTATTTCTTGATTTATTGTGCTATCAAGCATAAAATTGAAAACAGTGACAAACGAACAAGCAACCGGATCATTACCCAAATTGGTCATTTACTCTTCGTTACCGCAAGGTTGAGCTAATTCGTCACCCCGGGGGACTATTTCGCCACGTGGCAAATTTGTCAGTTTTTTTTTTAGTCATTGCGGCACAAGGTCCTTTTCAAAGGTGACACTGGGTTTTCCAGTGGAGGGTGGAATCAAAGTTGACTTTAGTGGCTCAAACCATTACTCCACGTCATTTTTGGCGTGAGGACTCCGCACTTTGGCTCATCCATCCTGGCCGTCAATGGTAGCTCTAGCCTTATTGTAAAGGGAATGTTTTAGAGGTTTGTTTTCATGTATTTTTCTGTCCAAGCAGTGCGTTTATCTTGGGGTTTGTTTAACAGATGCCTGGCGCAGGCTTGACGCTCCTCGTCTGTGCATTGAAGACGTTGCATCCGGTTTGTCTGGACAAAGAAGCGATGTCAGCTTTGTCAAATAAGGCAATGCTGGTGCTGTTTGGATGCTGACGTTTTGCGTATTCTTCGAATATTACGAAGTGAAAGTGTTGTTCTCGTATTCTTATTTTCTATGGTTTGGTGTAGGAGCTATCCACGTATGAAGACAAAGTTTCTCTCTCTCCCTAGCTCCTTGGTTGAATGTATGTGGGATATCTTGCTGCAACGGCAACAATTTGCTCATATTCGGTAGATAGCCGTCAAGTGTCATTTTCTGAGACCTGCAGTAAAGCGAATGATAGTTTAATTGCTTCGAAATGCAAAAAGAATTAATAACTTTTAAAGTAGGTATGGCATGAAATTCAAGTGAAATTCGATTAATTCACGTGCCGGTACCTTGTTGTTTTTCAGGGCACAAACTTTCACTTAGCTATGTGAGATTATTACTTCAGAAATTAATCTAGTCTTGACCTGCAATAAAGCAATTTTTGCTGTTTATACGAATTTATCAGTACATATATGAAATTCACGGATGTTGAAATTTTGATCCTATATTGTGGATCAAGTACCTGACATAAGTATATCACAGAATTGCCTGTATAAACAAATGCCTAGCTTTGTTTTCCTCTTCTGTCGAGCACGCAAACGCGGTGCACCACTCAGACTGCAAAATGTCATATGATATGATCGAAAATTGCTGAAGTCGACCGAAAGAATTCGTGAAGAAAACTGTCGTAGCTGAGATGTGTAGGATACCAAGGAAACTTGACTTTCTAACAAAGATTTTCTTCACTTTCATCCAACTTTTTAATTCCTAATGTGTCATGTTTTTTGTAAGGTATAAACTTTTGAAATTTCCCGTTAGAAGAGACGATGGCAAATGTTTGCAATGAGTAACAGTTCTCACTTGATAGACTTTAGTCGTTTTGTGACGAGAGTTTGAGGAGTGAGGTGAAGAGAGTTTGGGAAGTGAGGTGAAGAACGAAAAGATTTGCTAATGGTACCGGGAGCAACTACGGTGTGACAGTACCTTGAAAAAAGTATGTGTGAAATATTAAACTTTGCGCATCGTATAGCTTGTGACAAAGTTTCATTGCAACCACTCCTGTTCTTGGCGATCTTAGACTGCAGAGTGTAACAAGTGGCCACACATAGGACTGCAGTGCGGGTCGGTCCTTTGCGGCATAACGACTGCTGTAGCCGTTTGTTTTACTTGTAGAAACGTTGGTTTTTATCATTGATAGTCCTTAAACATGAAGTGTTGTTCTGTACAAGGCTCCATCTTCGGCTTCTGGGCCACTAGTACGTGGACTTCTGCATGTGTCGAGCATTAAGCTTACTTTACTCTGACCGTACTACTTGACTGCAGGGGCCTGTTCTTCTGTAGGAATACTATCGAAAAACATGTTAATAAGCGTGACTGGAACAAAACTTCAGAGAATGTTCATGGTCGAATGTGGCATATTTGATCAGCTATGCATAGTGCTGTTACTACGAAATTGACTTTTTAAATGTTAACGGTTAAGGAATAAGTAATGAGTGTATTGTACACAGCCCTAATTATGTGTGGTGTTGTGTGCAGGACGACCATCCTCCCCCAGCCTGAGAAGCTCAAACTTATGCTGGAGAAGTTCCGTGCTTACCACACCGAGTTCCTTAAGAAGTACGAGTAGATGGGCTGCCGCCGCCCCGACGGCTGTCGATTGTAGTCCAAGTCTCAAACTGAGGGGCCCTTTTCCTTCTTACCACCAATTTCTTATAAATAATTTTGATTGGAAATATTTTATGCTAGCTTGTTCACAAAAGGCATTTATTTTGGCCATTTTCTTGAAGCCTCGTTTGATTTTTATTATTTCCTGAGAGGTCTGCATTTGTTTACGCGTAATAGATGTGTTTCTGAATGTACATTTCTTCCGTGTGGCATCATCCCACTCAATGGCCACACTCCAGACGAGTCCCGTGCTGTGCTCCACAGTAATTATTACCTGTTGCCGTAATGGTTCGTTATCGTAGCTAGGCGAAACTGTGTATAGCTGGACTACGTTAGTCTGCCTGCTGTGTTAGGAGTGTGTGCAGTGCAGTGTTCCTGATGATGCGCGCCTCGCCGACCTTGCTGCTACTGCACTGTGTGGACCCGACAGTTGTGCGACGGGCGGACGGCAAAGCTTTTGCCTTCAACGCATCTGTGATAAGCACTCTTCCAAGGTAGCTCGTTGGTGTCGTCCCTGTCGTACATGCCTATTGTGTAGCTGAGTGTGTGTCGTAGAGTACCGTACTCGTCCGTAGCTTCTCAGTGGTGCTCCTTAGCTTTTTTCTAGTGACATGTCGGCTGCTGATCGCTCCATTACCTTAGTCATTGTGTTGCCATGCGACTAGGTGTTACCGGTGTCACTTATTGCTAGTATGAGCATCTACGGCCCTTATCTCTCCCTCGTCGTGATAAGAACGCTCTATCTTTGACATATCATTGCTCTCCTGGTAAATTTTACTCTACATGATGCAGCAGCATCCTCCTCCTCCTCACCCAGTACTGGTTGGTTGAGAGTGACGTGTAGCAGTTGTGTCGGGTGAAGCTTTTTAGTTGTGGCTCTCTTCGTAAATTTGCCGGTTGGTGATGTAGTGCAAAAGGCCTACTTGAGAAGTAAAGGCTTGAAGACTTGTTTTCCTTGTTGTGTTAATTTGACAGGATACATTGATATAGCTATACTCTAAGTTAGCAATACTTGTTAATTGAAAGCATAGTGCAGCTTTGTCGATTGAAGGATTAAGTCGGGGCCCCAGTGCTAACTTCGCAGTTTGAGAGTGATGAGTCATTTTGTTCAGTGAGGCCTCGGGAGGTCAGTTTGCCTCGCCATGATTCTGCTTCCTGTAGAATGAAGTTCATCGTGAGTGAAATAATTGAGATTGGCTCTCATTTAGATGCGACTGTCAGATCATGACATGTGGGCGAGTCGCTGTTCTAAATGAGACACCGCACTCGTGACTGTTCGACCAGAATTTAATGTGTTAGAAGGTAAGCGTCGTCGTAGCGTATGTAGAGCGATTATGGTGCCAGATTAATGGGACTGTGTACGCTTCTCACCAGTAATTTTGCTGAAATGTCTCCCCGAGTCCGTGAAAATGTCGCTGTCTTCAGCAAAGCGTAAGTACCCAAAGTTATTTATCGATAATGGCTCGCTGTGTCTTTGTTGACGAAAGGCTTTCGTATTACGTTAAAAGTGAATTTCTGTTTTTGTTGTTGCCGAATGTGGAAGAATATCTGACTTTCTTTACTTCAGTTCTGGAAGAGGGCTATGTCGCCGTTAGCATCTGAGTTGCAGAAACAATGGTTTTCAAATATTAAACATGTATTCGTCTCATTTATATTGAGCACATGCTCTGGTGGCAGAGGTAGTTTTAAGAACCTCAAGCTACGATTCCTGCTGTTGCTGGTGTGACTGGTCTCATTTTTTTGTGTGGTCAGTGTCGACCTTATCGTTAGCTTGATATTCTGTTTGAGGTCTTTACTGAGAAGCATGGTACAAGACTCTTTAACATTTATCTATTGGAAGCTATGGCAGTGCAGGACTAAGGTCACAGTATCTCACTGTCGGCAATAGAGCGCATCACCACCACCATCCTGCCTTTCGTTGATCGTTTCGTCCTTAATCATACGGCTTCTACTGAATTGAATATAAAGTGTTTGGCATTCGTCACACTTGGAGCGTTTCTGTTCTGTCGCCGAGCTTCTTTTATTTTAATCTGCTTCGTGCTGTCAGGTTTGAAGGTGCGTTTTCAACAGCTTGCTTTCAGATAACTTTTGAAAAAGTGTGACTTTTCCATTAGCTATAAATGAACATGCATAGACCTTTATTATCGGACTCCAGATTATGTTTAAACTTCACACATCACTTAACGTCAGTTACTCCCATCGCGTATGGCTCCGGGCGATGACACTTCTCCACTCCTGTTCTCTGAGCAGGTAGACGTCATCATTGGTTTAGGAGCGCGGGTCTGACACTCCCGCATGCCCTTACTGACGGGGAAACCCTTTCCTTTGGATGCTGGCCTAGGACTGGCACCGGCTGTGTTGGAAATGGTCAAGATACCCCCGCGGCTGGGTTAGTCCGTGTTACCTAAGACATACGAGAAAAAGCACAGTTTTCTATTCAGTATGTGCTGTTAATGACAACGTCGATGGACCATTTTTGAGTCTTGAAATAAGCTTTCGTTAATAATGCTGTCACGCTGCAGGCTTGTTCGGCTTAGTGCTTACTACAGTTACTCTTAAGGAGGCAGCAATACCGTAAGGAATTTTGTTTCGAATGTTTGGTCGTTTCACCATGGAGAAGATCATCAGATCAAGTACGCAGAGTTGCTCATTAGCGTTAAGATTATGTAAGCATTTTAAAATTCATATTTTGTGCTACTTATGTGATCACTCTAGTGACGGAAAGCGACCTGCTCAGAGAGCAAACATAGGCACTGTACGCAGCTGGTCCTGTTGGTTGCTTTGCTTATGCTATGTTAGCGTCTAATCAGTTGTCATATGTTCCTGGTGCTGTCGTGATTCCTGATTGATGCTGCGCTGTATATTGTGCAATATTTACTGCTACACTCTTAGTCTCATCAAATTTCAAGTTTACAAATACGTAAATGACACTATTAATAGGGTGCATATTTACTGATGAGAATTGTTATAAATATATAAAACATTGACTGCTCATCGTTTTATTCCCCACTTTTTTTTTACGTTTACATAACTGTGGAAAGCCGTTCTTACCGCCATGCGTTCTGCTCACCGCCAGCTTTTTGTATCAAAGTTCCCCAGGAACTGAATGTCGGCGCCTGTAAGCAGCTGTAAAAATAAAGCTGAAGGCGTTCGTCCACAGCTTCCTTTTTTTATTTTGTGAAATCCTACTCGTCATTTTCTTTTTGTTTATTTAAACACAGTGGCGGTGGATATTCAGCGTATTGCATGCACGCAAGACTGAAGCCTCCCTGCCTACCTAGCCTCTATCAAAATGAAATACTCTAGCAAATTTGTATGAACGCTATTGGTGGTCTTTTTAGCGAGGAATCTTAAGATATGTAATAATAATGATCCTTTGGTAGCATCGCTTGCTGCCCCGGTACCATCAGTGCTGGGCAATTTATTCTGCGTGAAATGTTTGTTTGGTGTTCCTGTAGCGCGTAAAGACTAGTTATATAAGTCGACAGTTTCAATTCCGGAGTTCACAGAAGTTGGAATCCAAGGTTGAGAACCAGAGTGCGTAATTTTTTATGTTTAATAAGAATTCGTTGAGCGTGTGTTGGTAATACGCGACTGCTAAATTGTCCGCGAATGCAGTTTGTTTGTTTTATTAAGTTTGAATTAACCCGAGCATATTCGCAAAGCAGTTCCTGATGTGTGTAGGTTATTCGTACCTAACTGAAAGATTGAAAAAAATTCATACTTTTAGAGGTTAAGTACGCATTTGCATTCTTCGATTTTTGTGTTTTTTATTTTCGAATCCGGAATCGAAAATTTTTTTAAACGCAAAGTTGTCTCCGCTCTATAAGACCGCCAAATTTTCTCTTGCGGAAAGAAACTCGATCGGACCATTTAGTTTTCGCTGTCCAGCAGGCTATGTAAGCCCTCATGGGTATATTGTGGCGGGCCCTTTCCCTGTCACAATATATTTGGACCTCACACGCTGAAGGGCCCCGAGTGCCTTTTCCGCAGGAGATGTTGCAGCTTGCCGCAGTATCTGCTGACGAGGTTAGTTTTGTAAAGTTAGGTAGGCTCTCTATACTTCGCCTTCTATTTCGGGAGGTGGGCTGCCGTTCGATGTGGCCAAAATTATTCGCGCCAGAGTTCTACTTTGTATTCAGTTTCCCCGGTGCGGCGTAGCTGAGCGAAAGCGTTCAGCCGTGCCCGGGGGTTGGAGATGCACAACTTGCGTCTTTTTCCTGTCAGTAGCGCACTGACCACTTAAAATCTGAGATCTACCGGCAGAGAAGCAGAGACAAAAATCATTGATAATGTAAATCGCGCCCTAGTGGCGCATGAGCCTGTGTTAAACCCCAGGAATAGTTCGGCGCGATATAGACACTGTGTCCCTGATGCTCTAGTAACACTTCTACTACTACCACTACTACAGGCTATGTAGCTATCAGCAGGAGCTGATGTTCTTCCCATTAGAAAAAGTTCGGTCTCTGTTGATTTATTTGACCGAGTGGCAGCAACGCCCGTGCCGATCAGCACGAACTCACAGGATCGCGCTTTCGGCCTCTCCACTGTGCCTGCTTCGACATGCGGGGCAGCAAACAGGCTCCCATCTTTTTGTTTGCAGTGAGTTTCCGACTGCCCACTGTTCTGTGCATCTGTAGGAGGACCCCGGCGCCATCAATGTCTTTTTTTTTTCTTCCAGACGGAGGTCTCAGTTAGGCGCCAGTACATAATTATTCAACAGCCATTGAACAACGTTTATTGAATAAGGGAGGCAAGTCCCAAACTAGCGCATATCTAGAACCGAGTATGTCTGGGGCTCGCAGCCCGCCACCCACTTCGGTGGACTGGCTGCAACATACACAGGAATAGATTACGCTGCTTGCCTGCCCACACCTACTTTCCCAGCGAAGTCCATGGAAGTAATTACAAGTGCGACACATCCCTTCTTTATTGGCCAGCGGTCACTCCGCAACTGTGGCTGCTGCCAGGATTTCCAATGAGATTTTTGAGAAATACGCAATCGAGCTAAAAAAAATCTGCTTCGGTAGCCCAGGATGTCTAAGGTCTTAGGATAGATGGACACTCAGTGAAAGCTCGACATCCCGGTGGATACGCCGCTAACTGTGATCAAGATTTCATATTAATTACTAATAGGTGAGCAAGGAGATTAGACGGGTATATGCATGACTTATGTTACATGGTTGCCGCAGCATGCGTGTGCGCTGTTATGCAAGGGAAAGCGACGCACTGGCACATTGTGGCAGGGGAACAACCATGAAGGAGACTGCACGAACGAAGTTCCCCTGCAATGAAAAATGAAGTTTTACGGCCAGCGCAGACATGAAGTAAAAGTTGATGGGTATTTCACCAAGATACATTTTTTCAGACTGGGGGAAAAGGCTTCGAAGGCAACAAACACTCTTGAAGGAATGGACAAAAGTTCCCCAAGCTATCATTCGCGACTCTTGCGAAGCGTTCTTCAAGCGTTTGCAGCAGGTTATCGACGCCGACGGACGGCGTATTGAATAATTAATCATTGTGCTCCCATAACAACTGTCATTGGCGCTAGCAGCCTAGAAGCAACACAAATAATCGTTTAAGTAGCTGCGGCACTGCTTCACCGTACGCAAAAGTTACTGCATAACAAACTGTCGAATAACTCAGTCGCTGCTGCAGTTTTTACACCATAGCAAGTGGCAATAACAAACTTGCTACTATCGCTCCAAAAGATGAGCAGTTCAAGTCCACAAAGATTGATAGTTTAAAAATTAGTGTACGATGTCCATGACGTCACGCTGAAGTCACGGCCACGACTACGAAGTCTGATCATTAGAGTTGGCTTCAGGCTGCGAGCGGCAACGATGTTTCGTGGGCCCAGGGCTTTAAAACATGTTTATTTTGGTTTGATTTATATATTTTGATTTATTCAATAAATGTGATGGAAAAATTGCAACGATAAATTTTGAACACCTAGTAAACTCAGTTTGGTAGTGAGGCTCATGTACTTCATTACAAATTACAGAGAGACAATTGCATCTTTTGCATCTAAGAATCTTTACGATTTCAGACGCCTACTCATATTTCTGAACGACTCCTTATAGGCTAGCTAGCTTCAATAAGAGACGAATGAACGATCCAAAGTTTCCCTAAGTTAAGTGCACTACCAATTCAGCTGCTAAGCTTTTAACACCATTTGAATCAAGAAACAAAGAGTGTAATGGGAGGACTCCTGAGAAACTGGTGTATAAAAATGCTATTTTTATACTATATTATTTCTTATATCTTTTTCTGTTTTTTTTTTATAAACGGTCAAGAATGATCACGGAATTAACTTTCGGTCTGACGTTAACATAGCCGCAGTCTTGTTTTGAGAGCAAAGGCAGAAAGACGAAGAAGGGAAGTGGGAAGCGAGTGCAGGCGAGGGATATCAGATTTCAGGACAGAGGGAAGGACCTTCA
>LQNS02278091.1:16699264-16713087 GCA_001587735.2 Parhyale hawaiensis | reverse complement strand
ATGATCCTATCCAGCCTAGCAGAAGTTTTTCTGGGCCTCCCACGTTTCCGAACACTCGAAACACGTCCAAGATCTTCATGATCTTTCACAATTCTTCCAACAATACTCTTTGAACGATTTACCTGTTCTGCGATTGCCCTGATGCTGAGATCTTGTTTGTGCAAATTAACAGTTTTCATGCGTAAAGATTAATCAACTTTTTCCCGGGTAGCCATGCTTGCAGTACTTGCAATGTTTACATATGACGCAGGCAGTCTTCTTCTTCTTCAAAAACGCAAGAAAATGGGGTTACTGAAGATTTAGATTACAATATTTGAAAAGTGTCCCTTAATTCTGCTCACACTAAATTCATAACTATAAGTTAAATATACATAACTTTTTCTTATCTTTCGGATCTTAATAAATTCTTAGCATATTATTAGGTATCCCAATACCTCTTTTGTGTTAAAATTTCAGCGTTGAATCTTTTACAGTTTTTGAGATATGAAATTTTTTATGTTTGTCCCTTAATTATGCTCGCAACTGTATATCATTATTATAATATTGATATGCAGCTGGTTACCCGTAAAATATTTTGCCAAGTACGAACGTTTTCTATTTGCGAGCCTGCGAGTGAAACTTTGTTGGTTTATGATGGCAAGTTTACTTGCTCTCAATTTGTTCTAATCCTGCCATTTGTTCTTTTCTTTTTGTCAAAACGCATTCCAAACAATTGGGCTTTACCTGTTCCATTATCAAATGCGTGAAACGGTGACGCAAAAAAAAATTACATCTGGTTTGATTTCATATTGCAGTGTTTTAATACTTGCGCTAAAATCGAAAGGCAATTTGATCAACCCATTGGATCTACCCTGCATATTTAATGGAATGCTTGAAGACTCTGTGATCTTTACCAATCAGCCTGGAAGACGTCTGCTACAGGAAATACATTGCATTTCTTCACGAAATAACATGAGAGTGTCGCTTGTAATGTTCATACGATGCTGTGACTTATGAGGTCAGCCCTATATAGGCGGTGAGTCGTCGCGACAAGAACGTCGATTTGGCCAAACCTTCACTGACAAAATTTTTGTTAAAGTTTTGGGAAAAGTTGGAATTGGGAAGAGGTGGAGGTGTGCTTGACGTCGGCAGGTTCCCACCACAGACAAAATAAACGTGCTCTATTAACTCAGAGATCAGATTTTTTTGTGGTTTCTCTGTAATTACAGAACTGTGGGCCTGCCAAGAGATTTGCTGATGTGTTCTCTATCATGTCTTATGGCTCAGCCGGTGTCAAGAGTAACAGTAAAGTTTCGGATATAAAATGAAATTTGCAACAAATGAGCTCGAAAAGCTGTGGACTCTTCTGCTGCTGACACGGACACGGCAACGCATTAGCAGTGAGTGTAGGGTACACTTACATAAGCTTGACGTGGCGTGTATGTAAACCTGCCTTAAATTCGGAACAATATTCTAATTGAATCTGGCGGCTTGAATGTTGCAAATGGAGGAAAAGTAGTAATTCGACTTGCTTCCCCGCTCACCTTAGGGCCGAAACATACTAAAAGCAGTTCAGCGAGAAGCTGCCAGTTTTTGAGAAGCACGGAGTGCATTGGAGCGCGCACACCGAACAGCGGCAGTTGAGCAGGCCGCTGCCGGTGTTAGCTGTGCACCGCTTTACCCTGAGCGGTGAAGCTATTAGAACAAATTTCTGTATCTGCGTCACCGCCAGTTCTAGTCGCGACTCATATACTTCGCAAGTGCGACTAGTAGGCTCCGAATATCTGGCAAAAACGCGTTCAATGTCATTCTCAATAACTCCTTGAATTCCCCAAATAGACAGTATACGATTGTGAAGCGCTCGAATTCCCGTTGCCTTGATTACATTGGAATGTGGACAACTCTTTCGTGACAGTTTGATTCCTTCGTGCATCGAATTTTTGCAGCGAAGGATCTGTGGCTTCGAGGATTGCATTATGGCGTCTATTTATTTTTATTACATTCAAGGTATTACAATCAATTTCACTTTTCGACAAGTCAGGGTCTGGGGTTTGAATCAGGCTGTTACGGGGAATATATATAGAAGAAAAAATGCTTGGTGATAGATATGATTAATTAATATTGATAATAATAAAAATAATAATGATAAATGAATGAAATTCCTACTCTCAATGAATAATTAATTGCGAATGATCCAGTTGATCATTCACTGAAAATAGCACATGACAGAATTGTGACAGAAATAAAATAGAAAAAATGCACATAACAAGTTAGACATGTCCCCAAGGGGTGAGCTATTCCCCAGTCTACCTAGCTAAAAGACTTAGCGATTAAGTCTCATACGGCAGCTGGATCAGTAAAACACACGTAAAGATCTCAAAATATATTGGGAAAAGAGCATGGAAACTTAATACATAGAGGAAACCTCATGAAAGCGAGAATTAAATAAGCTGTTTTGACACATTTTGATATACATTTGAATCACAACTGATACCGGTCATAATTGAACACTTTGAAAGTAATCTGGAGATATATATATATACGTGTAACTTTGACCGTAAATATTTGAAAGGTTGAGTACCATCAGAAACACAAATTGATTAGTCGAAATATTGAACCAGGTGGCAAAAACGGTACTCTCAGCTCAGACAGCGAAGATGTAATACAATGCATGTAAACAAACATTTTATCATATCGATGCTGTGTTTACGAAAACTCCGGGAAAAAGACCACACTGGCTAAGCGTGTTTCGTTCATTTCTTAAGATTTTTTGCTGACCCTACGATTTTCGTATTCTAGACTGCAAAACCTTTAGGTTACTAAGATAGTTGACTCACCATAGATCAGTGCGTGCTCCCGCACGCATAAAAATAACTCGTTTCGCCACATGAAATATAAATGCAGTACAATATCAGTCTAAGTTTATCATTATTGTCTATATGTTAAACTAAGGCATTTTTCAGATATTTCATTTTTTTTAGCGCGATAAGAATCCAATGGACAAACTGCAAGCTTTAATTTTTTTATATGTACATACATATACATTTCCGTAATCGTAAGACATTTACCACATAATTAAAACCTTTTCTGCCGGTTTCTCTGCAATAATTCCACTTCTATCAATGCAATAATAGTGACAACTACCCTACTCTCATTTCGAAACACATCTCTTGCCAATAAGAGAACACGGGAATCACATCGCACTACGAAGGTCCAGTGATACACTTGCTTGAATACTTAATTGACACATGAGAAGTTAGACAGTAAAAGAGAGAGTTTCTGCCTAGACGTCGTCATTTATTTCATCTCCTCCTCGGAACTAAGCTACAGTAGACGAAGTGATGAACCTCCATTGGGGACCTCTCTGGAATTGGCTGCAACTGATGGCTCCGCCTGCACGGGACGTATACAGCTTCTCCAATCTATGCATTTGGACTCGCTGGGGATGCATACAATTCCTATTCTTCACGCACTGTATGGTCATTTAAAGTTCGTACGACTTTTAAAGGAAGCAAACACACTGGATCAATTTAGCACAAAGAACACGTTAACTCAATCACGATGCTCTCGCTGCAACTTAGGGAAACATTATGTTTTAATTACGACTGCCAACTTTGACACGAATATCACAGAGATCACTGCAGTTCGTATTGGATAAATTTATTCGATGACTACACTGCTGAAATTGTTCGTGTAATACGTCATCCTATCGTGGGCAACATAACTAAGACACTGGTACACTTGTCGGCATTAACACATTGAAGCGCTGTCGAATAGGGAATGGTTTCACTGATGAAAGTAGAGACTATAGAAGACGTAGTTATCAAATGATCAAGTGATACATATAACAAATTGCACTGCCAAGGGCACACAGTGTTAACTTAACACACGGGCGATTATAAAAGGCATCAGCAGGCGCACAGACGAAGGTATGGGCATACACTGTCATAAACGCCAATTGTTCGTGCACGGGTGAACACCTTGCATCACTCCACGAGTAAAAAAAAGGCGACGAGTTCTGGTAATGTACACATTTGCGGTTAAATCACGCACGACACTGAGTAAATTCTGAGTGCCATGTCTATAGCTCACTGGGACTTTTGAGCTAGAGGGGAAAAGTATAGGCGAATTTCCCAAAATAACATAGGCAAGAGGCGCCTCTGGAGAGGGCGAGAGAGCACGAAAATGTGTGATCGCTCTGAGCTCTAAGCTATAACTAATTCTATTCTCCAATCTATCCTGTACATTTTGAGGACTAGCCAAAACCTTTCCCACACTTGGGTCTTGGGCCGAGATCATGCACAGTTTGTTTACACAAGATAAGAGCTCAAGCCTGAAGCAGTTCTACCTTCTGCCAGCAAGCAGATGTCTCGACTAAACATAACGGCTTTTCGCGTCGAACATTGCACATTCATGCATGAATGTTGAACACTACATTCATACTTGATAAAATTATTTTCTAGAGACATTAATTGCTTTCCTATGTGTATACGTAGTCGTGCAAATCTACATTTACATATGTATATACTTTTTTCTTTTTGCGAATCGATGTTTTCATAGCAATAGAATCTTACCGGTTAGGTATCAGCATATTTTTTAGTAGAATTGTTTTCACAAATTGCTACATTTCATTAATCAATTTTGATACCATTTGATGAGGGTATGATACATGGTTTAACACAGTGCGTTTTACAACTTGTATACGAATTAAAGGCTATCGATTGAAATAGTTCCACCGAAATAAGTTGATCTCATTAGTTTAACTTGACCGGATCTTCAGTCATAATAACTCGTTTTGCAACTTTGGATCAAGTTTCAGGCTTTCATCACAAACCGAGTACTATTGAAACCGCTTCAAACTCTATATCCTCTCATGTCTTACGATGACCGGGTTTGGATTTACTAAGGCCTGGAACTTGTTCTAGAATTACGAATCTAATGCTGATGACTCTAGTTTCCAGCACGTTAAATGGGTCACATGAAATTCGCTTATCTTAACGAAACTGTTCAAGTCTATATAGCTCATTAAAACGGCACCAATCATCACTACAAATATTTACGGTAACAGTCTTGACGAGATAATTTGGGTTCAGCGAGTGAGTTCAAATGCAAGTAGGTTGTTTGCTGTGTGTCTTCTTGCTTTTTCTTTCTGGTTATTTTTAAAGTGTTAATTAAACTTAACATTTTAAACATTGGAAGTGACGTTCATTGAGAACGATAAAGAACAAAGAATGCGTACTTCGAAAATTATAAAACGATTCTCGTGGGAGCGGTGCGGCCGGAGAGACAACATGTCCCCCGCCTCGAGGGCAAGCTACTTCAAGACACCCGCTTGTAACCTCTACGTGTCCGGTACCCGGTCGTCGGTTTGTGGTTCATTCGACAGGTGAGGGAATTTCATTCTTAAACTTTACAAGATATTTGTTTTCTTATTTCTTATGCAGCAACTAGCAAGAATTTGAATACAGTGGATCCCCCGGTTTGCGGTTGTACCAGTTTGCGGTATTGTCCCGGTTTACAGTAGCTTCCAAAACAACATATTCGATAAGCAATTACGTAACAATTATTTAAATAAGACGCGAAGTAGTCAGAAATAACATTTACTAAGCACACTGTACTAAGCAACAGACATATGCGGCACACTCCACTTTGCATATGTCCTGGTTTGAGGAGCTCTTCCAGGAAGGAATTAATACCGTAAACCGTGGTGCCAACTATCTGTATCAAGGGAAGTGGCGCCTTTGGATTACGCCCTAGTCTTTGGCTGGGGCCTTCAGAACACATTGCTCTTAGTGTATATTATGATTCACTGTCCCGCATTTGCTGACTTGCTACCTACTGTTATTGGTGTTGTCTTCATACACTGATGATAGCCGTGGATATCCATCCAGTGTGATGGAACACCCTTACGGTAAGGCTCTTTGAATTTGTCTGAAAATGTAGTTTGTATCTTGCCTCCGGTTATATCTCCGATATAATAGCCTTTATTTACGAACTCAATATACAGGTTGGAACATTTATATATGTTTTTGTCCGTGTGACTGTGTTTATGTCCACTGTCTTAGCTTAAGCCTAATGATTTACAGTGCTTGTTATTTATTACTGCGAATTACTTTGAGTAATGCAAATATGTTAAACTACTTTATTGCAATATACTCTTAAAATATGAATGTGTTTATAAAACTGTCGAGAACGTACATTGATGTCACTCCAGGTGCTGGCGATCTGCGCCCTGCCCAGCCTACTGGACGACCCCAGCCTGCCAGCAGACGCCAAAGCTCGAGCCCGGCAGTTCCTGGACTCCTGCGCAGGCAAGACCGTCGGGGCGTATCCCGCCTCCAAGGGGGTCCCGCTGGTCCGCCGTTGTGCTGCTGAGTACATCGCCAGGCGGGACGGAGGCGTCCCTGCTGACTGGCAGCATGTTTACGTCACTTCGGGGGCTGAGGAAGGCATCGAGGTAAGAATGTTCAGTGTGTGTGCGTTATATCCGTCATGACGAGCGGCTTGCCGTTGGGATGTGGTCAGACCAACATCTGATGCAGAGTCACTTTTAGTTTGACGTTGGAAAAATCAATGCATGATCTATGGCGACTGGTTTCGTGAAGTATTTTTTCAAAATTGATGCGAGTAAAATTATTCGAAACACTTCTGGCCAAAGGTGCTGCAAGAAAATTTGCTACAGACTCTAGTGCAACGCGACTGAAGCTTATGACAAATGAAACTCAATAGTAACCCCTCCCAAAAACTCAGACTCTTTTCTGTCCTCTTGTCCGTTATTTCGTTTTTTCAGAGGCATCCATATTTGCCGGACTTTTTTCATCCAAATTTATGATAAAGTGTAATTAGCGGCTGTGTGTGTCACATCCAACTTCTCCCCGAACATTGCGACGATTACCAGTCGCTGATTTAAAGCACTAGAACCCGACTTTTTTCAAAATTTTAAGTAGTTTTTACAGATGTATAAAGGTCTTCTGCTGCACGATTCATTTTCAATCGAGTCTAGGCCTGCTGAGAATGCTTCTTGCCACTTAGATATTGGCCATTGACGAAGTGTTGTCTCCAGAGGCCTGTGGAAGTATATTGAAAGTTCCAGTCGCATTTTGCACGAAAGGAAATTTGAGAGCGCTATTTACTCAAAACTGTTGTCACTCATTTTCAATATGCAGTAAAAGAAATTGGTTCACGAAACCAATTGCTGTGGATTACGTTTTCCCAGGGGTTATATTCTTCACATTTTAGTCCCTAAAGAAATCGAGTCTGAATAATAGAATGTCGACGAAGCTCTATAGCTGGATCTCATTCAGCCGTATGGGCGGCTAGCGAGCAGCTGCGAAACAAACATTGGAGTTAAGAGCTGCTTGCGAAGGAGTCTTAGTGATAAATTACCTAGCATTTTTTTTTATGCAAATAGCATTGTTGAAAGTGTTTTAGAGTGGGCTTCAGCAGTATAGAGTTAAGAACTTCAAAACTTAAAAGTTTGGGCTACTGCAAGCAAATAACTTGGACGTCATGGCACGTTTAACAAATATTCACTGATACGACAAGAAAACAAGGCAAAGGCTAGGCTGGAGCTGAGCACTACTTGCATGTGATTGTCGAGCTCTTCAGTGTGTAGTCCACGCAGCAAACTGTGAATAGCTCTATACTGCCCGAGAGCAACGACTTGCTGTAAATGTGCAGGGCGAAATTGTACCAAATATCGCAATAGAGTATATTTTAAAGAGATATTACCTGTGTGATCATTGACAGGTTATGCGCTGCTTGAATCTTTATGCCGCCTCATGAGAAATTTGTCAATTTCATGTTTCATACGCGAAGCATAAACTGCAACAGTACATGACTCCAGTGCTGGGTACTTGCGTCACCAGTTGCGTCAATGTGCAACGACCATTTCATCGACGCATGACGCAAAAGTTTTAAAAATGACGCAATGACGCTGACGCAACTACTCTGACGCATATAGAATTTTGCGTCATTTTCCCCTTTCAGCCAAGAACACGTAGTCCTCTAGGTACAGTTTGTACGACAGAAAAAAATATGGTACTCTTTACTATTGCTCACCACACAAAAGCGAAAACTTTAGACCACTTTATGGTAGATATTGATGTGCTGAACACGAATTTCCGAGTATTGGTCACCCGATCGATCGTCAACATTCGATCGTCAACTAAACTTATTTGTCGACAAATTTAATTAAAATTTAACGGTTCGGTATGTCTTCTTCCATCTTCAAAATGAAGAATAATGAATGAAAAACCTAAAACGGAACAACCTTCTCTGGCACACTATCAGGGAGGAGAGATATTGTCAGTGGGAGGTTCAAAATGCGAATAACCGGGATAAGCTCGGAAGGACCCAACATCAGTGCTAGTACAGTCGGAAGATATGGAATCAGCAGTCGTGGTATAGTTGGAAGAAAAAGTCAGTTATGGGTTGTAATGTGAGCTACAGCTGTAGTCATTATATTAAGGCTGGGTTTCATTTTATGGATGTAGAAAGATTCTAAAGATGTGAGCTCTATTGGATTGGAAAGTCGATGATGAAGTCTTTCCTGCTAAATGGATGAGTGTTTTATTCTGCATGAGGGCGGGAAGCAGAATCTATAGTTATTTGCAAGTGGTAAACCTGTTTTACCTAAATGTTAGTCAAATCGGGCTTTGTAATGCTCTCCAGTGATGCCCACATACGTAGCAACGTAGCTCCGGCATTGAAATTCATAGACAGCACTGGCAGAAGAGCTATGAAAGGCTTACCATTATTTAATTGAATTTAAAATAGGGTCTTATTGAAAATATGTTTTTGTAAGATAACCTGAAGCTTATATGCAGGTAGGCTTCGGAGAGGAAAGTTTTCAGAGAGTTGACTGCATTGGCGGTGGTTTTGCAGTAGTATGGAAGGGAGTGGAAAATGTCTATTTTACAAACAATAGGTTACTAATACCGGGAGCAAATAGTTTTTTCCAGAAATAGTTTGCAGTAGTGATCTAAAAGGGGATGTGACAACCGTTATTCTTGAAAATGGTTGACATTGGATTTCATTTGAAAACGCTCGGTAAGAGGAGGATAAGTTCGTATTCAGCGCATCAATATTTATTATGTAAATGGTCTGGGTTCGAGTGAGGAGATAGTAGTTAAAATTTGTCAAAAATATTTCAGTAACTGAGGCCAGTTTCACATTGTTCAATGGACTAACTTAGAAAACCTATTGTTAAATTTGTCGGTACGTTTTCTACTTATTAGTTTCCATGTGTCGTAGCCTAATATTATACATACGTATTGCATTTTGTACTTCTGAGATACTATGACTATGATACAGTATCAATAGTAAAATTAATCAACTAAACTTAATAATAACTAGAGCACTCTTAAAACGCATACCTCCGTCAAGTTGGGCAACGTTACTGTCAAATTCAAATTAACTCTGAAATTAGAATTTCTTTTTTATCAGCACTAAAATCTGGTCATTTCTGCTTTTTGAAAGTAATAACAGTTTCTGTAATTTTCTTGAAGATATGTTCATTACTTTTTGAGTTATACTGCTGACAAACAGTCAAACACACAAACAGACCAACAGATTATCACCAAAATATGATCATTTATATCTTTAAACATTTCTAAAAATTTCTGTAAATTTCATAAAGTTCCGTTCATAACTTCCTCAGTCATTTTGCTAACAAACAATAAATCAAACACAGAGACGAGCGAACGGACAAAATAGATCATCACAAAAAATCGGTTATTTGCTCTTCGTGTAATATCCTATAAGCTTACTACTACTACTACTACTACTACTACCACTACAAGCAGGCCAACCGTTCATCACCAACAATTTCTGTTAACGGTTAACTTCTTGAGTCATATTGCGAACTAAAAACAAATGAAACAGAGACAAACGAACAAGCATAAAAGATCATCACAAATAACTGGTTATGTGCTTATTGTGATATACCAATCAACTCATGTAAATTTCATAAAATTCGTCTCCAACTTTTTGAGTTAAGATACTAAGAAAGAAAGGCAAGCAAACAAGCGGTTGAACGGATCTTCATCTAAAGTTAATCATCTGCTACTCGTCAGATGCCTAACAATAATCCGTGAATATTTTGTGAAGATCAGCCCAATAGTTTCTGAGGATCTTGGTGACAGACAAAGATACAAACAAAGGTAAACTCGGCTAAAACAACTTCCTTGGCGGAGGTAACTAATTGATTGGTAAAATGTCCATTTCATGGTATTTTTTATCATATATTTGTATGATTTTCAATTATATTAAATTGATTACTTGAAATAACAGTATCCACCGGTGACGCAACTTTTTGCAGAAGAAAAACGACGGACTGATGCTGACGCAACGACCCTAAACGAGTGACGCCCCCAGCTCTGCTTGACTCTTAGGTCCAAGTGGCCTCTGACGCTGGCGGCCAAAATGGGAAAATGAAATTTTCTCAAGAGCTATTATGAATATGTCCAGACACGGCCATGCAGGCAAGTACACAAGTGCGTCTCCGCTGTATCCAAGATACCTTCCCGCAAGAAAAATGTTGGGTACCTTTGAATTTTTTACTTCAGTATTATATAAGGGGAAAAGAATAGCTCTTGAGAAAATTCCATTTTTCCGTTACCGACTTTTGGCCGCCAGCGTCAGACCTAAGAGTCAAGTACTGTTGCGGTCTATGAACGAAACTTTCTATGCGGTACTCTTCCACAAGTACGATGCCGTTTACTTACCCTACAGCGCGATTAAGTTCTTCAGAAAGCGAAGATTGCCTTTGCTAGACGCTCCCCATCTTAAGTTGGATATTTTTCAGCTATATGACGCAAACAATAGCGATTTTTCATTAAAAAACAAACTATGTCAACGAGAGTAGACGGAGATAGTAACTTGTACACAAGGTACATATGTAGCAATGGTTTGTGAGTAATATGTGTTAGAGCTTCAAAATTGTACTGGTAGTAGACTATGTACCTAGTTTCACTGGATAAGATATACAGATTCTGAGAATCAATCTGTTGCATATAATTTTTGTGTATTTTGCATCTACTACTGTTTTGCATGTATGACCGTGCTGACTGAAGTGGAGGCTGCATGATTGTCCAAACTGAGTCAGATGTTATTACGCAGGTATATATTTTGAAGGATAATAAAAAATCGAGGCAAAATGCTATCAAATTTGTAGCGAAAATATAGCCTAATTTAGGCAACATTTTCTTTTTCCAAGCTTTAGCTTTAACTACAAATTGATTACTCGAGAAAATTTCCATTAGTGTCATATGCTTTTGTGCAGGCTCTTGAGTCTTTACTCAGTAAGCCCAAAATTAAGCAACTGAATTATAAATTGAACAACTAACACATATATGATGAACTAACGACATATTTAAATGGTATGACACACCCTGCTTGGCAACATATTCGTCTTGTCACTCAAGAACGTTTGTAAGGCGATGCTTCATTTGAGCCGTTAACCGTGAAATTACGGTTCGAACCAAGTTCTAACGAATGCTTCAAATGCCTTGCCACAAAATTTCTTTTGATGAATATTGTTTCCCGCCACGATATAAATTCTCTTTACAGCTGAGGTCCGGAGAGTATGGAGGCCGCACCACTAGTCGTTCATTGGTGAACTCTTGGAAGGTAGAAAGTTCTTGGTGGCCATCAAAGAATGGGCAAGTGCACTATCGTGCGTGAAAGTGCAATACTGTTTAAAACTGCGGCTCTGTGATCGATACCAAGGGAAGAAGCTAGTTACCGGTCAAAAATTCAGTCTACTATATGCCTCTGCGTTCATTTTAAAACCGTCAAGTAGCCGTTAATGGTTTTCTTAACGTTTTTCTTGCGATAAGTAGCAGCCCGAAACATAACTCCGCCTCCTTATTGCTGGTGTCTAAAGCCCGTCCAGGCTACCGCTCATTAAGTGCGAAAAGCGCCTGTGCGATTTCACAGAACCCAGCGAAAATCTCCCTGCAGCGTCGTCGCTGTCGCACGGTGCATTGTAGAGACGCTTGAAATTTATTAAGCGCATATGTTCAGCAGAGCTGCGTTGCTCACGCTCCTTGCTCCAAAGAACCTGCAGTTTTCATCACTTTTAAAACCCTATTTTACTTCTAGTTTCGACGTAGCTATGAATAAGCAGTCATTGTCAATGGAAAAGCTAGAGATTGGTCGATGCACCAAACAAGTCACAAGTCGAAGTTATGCTAAAATTTGTCAGCTGCACTTACCGATAATATGGATTGGTTTGCTTACCATGATCTAATGCGCTAAAGTTTTGCAGTTGGTTCATTTAAGGGCCGAGTCACAACATGAGGCGTGCGCGCATTTCTGAGGGTTTTACTTCATTAATCTGTGAATTCGCCCCAGGTAGAGAATTCAGTAAATTATGCGGGCTTCGTTACAATATTCGAGATGTAGCTACGTCATTCCCTTCGCTGTTCCTACTCTTACATAGTCTGTATTCCGTTCTTTTTCCTTCTGTTCCCACAGTCGGCAATATTGTCTGCATTGCTCGAATTTAGTACTGTGCTGCATGTACGTCCCCAGTGCTTCTTCTTCTTCTTTTTGGTTCACGGTTGTCGAGGACAGAGAAAGATGAGCTTTGAATCTACACCCACAGTGGCTAATGCATTGTGTAATAATTTCAGATCCTGATGTATCTGCTCTCGCGCAGTGGTGATGGCAATACATCTGGGGTTATGGTGCCGCTACCTCAGTACCCTCTCTACTTTGCTCTCTTAAATAAGTACGGACTTAGCACGGTAAGCATTCGAAAGTAGCTACTGTTTTTGTACCCAGCTGTAGCTTAGCAGAAGCCGGACTGCATAGCGAGCAGTGTGAGCTTATTCCATGTATATGTCCGAGGCCTAGTGAATAGAGCTAAGATAGGTGCAGGCATGGTTGAACTATTACCAGGTTAACTCATCCCATGACCATTTTGAGAGCCGGTTCTGCGCATCTGCTCGTGTGACGTCACGTGGAGCGAAGATCGTCGGTGTTGCACAAGTATCAACAGTGTTCCTTATTCATTTATACCAATATTTCGCAACCATGTGCTGATAATTGATGTTCGGCTATTTTGAACACGGAGAAAAATAACTTGGTGAATCCTCTTCTCTTTGCTAAAGCTCCGAAGTAGCGATAACAAGTGGGTTTTGGCATCGAAAAGTATACTAAGTTTTCACTTTCACCGGTAACATCTCCTGTGCTTCAAACCTTTTTTGCCCCTGTAAAATGTTAAACTACTAGGTAGTAATTATGAGTAATTCAGTTTTCGATACAGATTTTCCCATGTAACCATAGACAACGCCAATTTCTCTTTAAAAAGTCATGAAACTTGAAATGAAATCTTTCTTGTTAAACTGTGAACGCATGACTAGCCGAGTTATTCTAATAATTACGATTTTCTCAGTACAGTCCAAAGAAAAAGCTGTGTCGACGGGGAAACTGTTTAATCACATGAAGTAAGGCCTCTGAACGACTAATATATGAAGCTTTAACTAGTAAAAAAAAACACTCCTCCGTTTAACCATTTTCAATATTTTGACGAGAAAAGCTCTTTAAAATACAAATTTCACTCGTATGGTTTATAAATTTAGAATTAAATTACTTCTAGAGCGATTCATACTGCCCCGATAATAAGTATGCAACTGTAGTTTTTTTCCCTGTAAGCCATGTTCTTCCGCGGTATTTTTCATGGTGGAGTGTACTAGTGTGTAAAATGATATATGATGATTACAAAATAAGCCATATCAGTACTTAGGAAGCAGTGGCTATGTTGTTATAATTGATTTTTTCGCCTGTCATCCTACTCGCTCGACATTTTACTGCCTTATTTCAAGCAAACTGATTTT
>LQNS02278091.1:16685282-16695550 GCA_001587735.2 Parhyale hawaiensis | reverse complement strand
TTTACTCCCTGTAACATGTGCATAAAATACACAGAGACTCGATATACACTGCTAACACACGAGCAATTTTCACATGCTGCTAAGATCGAAAAGAAGTTCAAGTACATCACACACCTTAATAGATGCCTATTATCTATGAAAATAAACTTCACGGCACGTAAATAGTCTATTTACACAGTGTTTTCAGAGTATGCATCAGAGTGCAACACCATCACTGACCATCACCCTTCGCCCCTCCCACTGTGTCCTGTGACCTGCCACGCCATTGGCTGCCTTGAGACTGTACTTGCTGAAAGGTTCAGGAAAAAAAAATTCGCACACCGCTAGGCTTCTACCTTCTCCCGCACGGAGGACCGTAGGAGACACCATCTGCACGGGCGTAAAGCAATCGCATTGTGTAATCACTAATCAGAGATAGAATGAAAACGATCAAAACAATCTGGCAATTCTTGTCGCATCTTACACTGTGTAGCATGTCTAGTTATAGTTTTACATTTTCAATAACATCTAGCGAATCTTGCCGCATTTATTTTACACTGTATGGTATGTCTAGTTTTAATTTTACATTTTCTCTATTTTTTATCATAATATCGTAATGTGCACTGTAATTCTAACTGCGCTGCGTTTAGACTGTATTTTTTTCATTTCTTGTAATACATGTCCGTTTCTCTTCCACTCTTGAAAATGTTTAGCTGGTCTATATCTCTTAAATTTCACATCCCACTTTCCTCCCTATTTTGAAAGTCCTGTAAGCGTACGAAGTGCTAACTAGTTCGCGGTATCTTGCATTAGCCTATTGTTTTCTCCACACTTCCTTTCATGCTCTCACTCTCTCTCTCAATAAAAAAAAAACTTCTTCGCTCGATTTTTTTCTAGCCAATTGTTTTCTACAAAAGGTACTTCATACTCCCAAGAAACCTATTTTGCTTTAACTCGGTGTAGCCTACGTTTCTCTTATCATCTCATCAATAATATGTAGGCATTGCACCAGTGACTCAGCAGACTATTATGGTAACTCTTTCTTATGCTAGTGTTTTGTATTATTCTTAAGTTAGTTTTAATAATGAAACCTCAGGGTGCTGCGCCCTAACCTTGATGGATACAGTATCCATATGAGAAAAATAAATGATATTTCTTCCTTTCATTGGCGGAGGCAGTAAGAGCAACTCTTGGGAAGCAGTGACGGTGCCCCAACATGTGGATTTAAGAACGTCCTTGAAAGTGTTTCTCCAACATTTAGGGCGTGTTAGCTTTGGATAGAAAAGCTTTGCATTTGTCACTTTGAAACGTGTTGCAAGTGTTGCAAGCAACGCGATTTCGTTAAGCCTGCTTTAAACTCCATTGCACGAGATAAGATTAAATTAGATAGCTGGCAATAGACAGACCAACAAGCCCGTATTCACAGAAAGCAGCCGGGACTTACGCTCCGGCCCTCTATGTGCTATCGCCATTTAGTCAGAATCATGGAGATTTTTGAGGAAGAAAAGAGAAAGGATATAAACTCAGGCAAAGAGTTGATCGTGCACTCACAATTAATTGCTGCAGATCATGGGAGATCGGAGACGTTACGTTAGTAGAGGCATGAAATATAATGGATTACGGTGGTTTCGAATCTTTGGCCGTTAAGAGCTTGTCACTCATGGAGGAGGAGTTTGTAACTATGGACGATGTTGCTCCCAAAATTTTTGGAACCTCAAGGGTAAACGAATGCCTAAAACCCAGTTCAGCGCGTTGAAGCCAGCACACCTACTTGAAATTTCGAAGAAGTCAGTCCTTGGAGGCTTAATTTTGACGCCCTATCTTACATGCCCGTAGTTTACGGCTGTTCATTTCAGAGGTGCTCAAGAAAGTAACTATCGTTACACCACATGCAAGCCGCGCAATTAGGCTTTAGATCAGGTTGAAACTTTAGTTCAGTAGCCTTCTGAAGACGCATTGCAAAGCGATGAAAAACTACTTTACTGCTATGAGACACGTAGAGCAACCACATGATGAAATCGCTTAGAGTGTGTCGGTCCATGAAACTACACTGTATGAGTTGCTAATCATTCTTTTAATTCACAATATCTAGCAATACTAAGAAGCTGCTATCGCGAAACAAGGGAGTGAATGACAGTCGGCTGATCACAGGAGCGCTCAGACTCATATGGCCCTTTGGGTGTCACCTACGCCCGATCCTTCTATGCACATAGAAACACTTTTGTAGATCTCAGTGCACAGCTTTCTCTGTTTCTTTTTTCTTTAGACATTGTGTCCCTGTCAGCGAGTGATGGGCAATGCCACCAAAGTGTCTGTCTGACACTTGCAATGAGAGGTCACGCTGTGCTGCTGATGAAGTTTCATTTTCCCGTTGCCGCAAGTGTATTTGCACTCACAACTTGATGCAAGGATGAAACGCTCATGCGTCGTTCCGATGTATATTTAAAGTTAGTAGCATAGCTACAGTAGCTCGAACGACGTACGAGCTGCACATCCTCGCATCATGTGGTACGTGCGAATGCATAGTGTGGCCCCGGCCTTAAGAATGAAACATGGCGGGGAAATTCGGAATCCGACATTCAACGCATTTCACAACTGACTGGTGATTGTGGCTAAAGGCTGCAGGGTATCTCCACCAGATCGGCAGGAATAGCAACTGCATAATATTTGTACAGATGGAATCAGACACAAGGCTGAGCAAGAATATTGCTATGTCATCAATTATTGTTGTAGCAATTTTAGCGATGAGGACAGGATTGCAGTGCTGATTGTCTAGTATGGGTGCAGCAGCTATGAAGGGCCTGGCAAACCTTACAAAAGCCCGCCAATCCCACCCTTTATTCTACACAGGTGTGCATAAATGCCACAATTGAAGGCATCTTTTGTGGCCACATTTGTTATCAGAATGATCGTGATTATGATCACTGTGACAACCAAAAAGTACTAGAACCGTCAGTGATTCTGTACACAAGCCCAAGAAGCCATGTTTGCTTAAAATATGGGAAATTATTGTCGTATAACTTTTCATCAGTTTTGAAGTCAGTTCTTACGTAAACTTCAGAAACTGAACAGGTATAAAACTACCGACACTATAATTTTAGAAATCACTACAACAAACAGTCACAATAACAATATTCAATTATCCCTAAATATAAGAACACATTACGAATTTGCATATCATATTTCGAACTTTTGCATGTCCAACGTCTGGAAGTACTTGCTGACCACGCTTTATTTCTTCTGGAAGGAAACATACCGCCATTATATATGATCATATGGAGCAGTCACACCTGGTCACTTCCAGAATCACGTCCAAAACATTCACAAAAACCAATGATTCACTTGGAATCATCCACAGGCTGGCCACAAAAAAACGGCTTAAATATTATATTGTGTTTATCTTCGCACTCAATGCCAAGTAAATCAAATCAGTTCTCAATTCGAGAAGCTCAAGCTTTACAGGGCTTACCAGATAATGCCAATGAGCTCATCTTAATTATTTCCACATAGGGATAAGCGTGATACGTTTTCTGAGATTTGAAGAGCTGCAATAGCAACGAAATTTGCTGCGTCCATATAATTATATTTTCCTGCTGACGGTGAGTTTGTACACGAAGTCTAAAATAAACAACTGCACTCTCCGCTTTGATATTACATTAGTCCGTTAGCGCATAAAGTAAATTTTAATTTCGCTTTAGAATAGCATAAATAACAGCTTCCAGAAAAAGAACAGTGCCGTGGTAATGGGTTAGGCGCTGAAATAAATTTGGTTTCTTGCAGCAATCGCATGGTTTTAAGCCCTAAAAAAGTTGACGCTAGCTGATATACGATCAATAGTGGCTCAAGACTGGTAGGTATACCTACTGCAGAGGAGCCTTGACAACCAAGTGATCCACCAGGCTATACACATGACCAACACATAATCAGCACGCCGGACTCTGTACTGGCGGGCCCAGCTAATCTCTGCTCTTAAGATGTTACTGCTACCTTTTCGAATTGATGTGCTGTGGTGATGGTTTCTAGATAATGAATGCTGGGAAATTGTATAATATCTTTCGCTTGGTATAGGTACCAGAAGCCATCCGTAATAATTTTCCAAACTAACATCCTGTAGCGAGCTGGCATTTTCTATAACCTGTGTAGATTTGCGGTGACGTACAAGAAGAAATGAGACAAACTACATCAGAAGGATGCTTAATATTTACGTAGATGCATTGCCTGGATGGATGCTGATTATTATTTAATACTAAGTTGATGTAATAGCGAAATAAAAGTTTACTTATCCTGTAATAGTCAGACATGAAACTCCATGTTCGATATTATTCTACGGTGCTGGAATGGCTTTTGAAGTTTCATATCGTAGCTTCATTGTAAGTTATTTTTTAGATCAACTACTATCCAGACGAGAGCCAAAACTGGGCTCTGGACGTGGGGGAGCTGGAGCGGGCGATCTCTGAGGCCCAGGGCAAGTGCACCCCACGGGCGCTGGTGGTGATCAACCCCGGCAACCCCACGGGGCAAGTCTTGCCTCGCTCCAACATCGAGGATATAATTAAATTTGCCTACAAGAATAACGTCTTTATTATTGCTGATGAGGTAAGCTGTTCTGAGCGCTGAACCGACTTGTCTGTCAGGTTCAAATGGTGTTCTACTTTTTCCGTTTACTGTGGATGTTTATAACATTAAATTGCAGGTCCCAGTGAGATATAGCGTGACCGCAGCAGATGACCTACAGCTTAGCTAGTGATACTGCAAAGCAGAACATCTAAAAACGCCATACTACTTTACACGGGCAGAAATTAATTCCCGAGCATTTTATAGCACGGCAAGATGAAGCAAAACGGGTTAGTGCCTTTCATTGTACTGTGGTTAGTGCTCTGCTGAATACGCCACATCAACCATGCAAGAGAAGCAGTACCTAGAGTACTAACGGAAACAGCAAACTGCTACTGATCATCATCATTACTATATCTACACAATTAGTAGTTTATAGTCACCCTAAACGATCTAGGCCATCCATTGGCTCCACGTTCTCCTCTAGCAGTCAAAGGAATATCAGTGCACCCGCGAAAACAATGAGCCTCGGACACCACTGGTATATTGGCTGGTCTAGCCACCACTGAACTCTCTCATAGGTTCACTATACATCTTGCAATGGGAGCTCCTAAGCCCATGCTTGCAACAGCTACAACACAGTCTTCACAAGCCCACTACCAGTGTTCGATACAAAAATAGTAGGCTACATGCACATATAAAGTGAGACTTCGATCAGCAAACTTAGGGTTGTTAAAGCATTGCCTACAGGGCAGTGAACCTTGTCTAAGACGCCTCGCCCCTAGGCATTCAACTATGCCAACACCGAGACTATAAATATGTTCTATACAATTTTTTTTTACCTGCACTATAGTTAAACCAGCGTAATAAAAATAATGCAGGGGCCACACTAGGCGTTGGTACGAACAACGCGCAACTCACTCAGAAATCCATGTTGTGTATCGGAACGACTGTAGGTGACACACTAGCGGCGGGAAGCTGCGCATCTGCCATACAAAGCCCCAAGCACATCTTCCGCAGAACTTCGTTGTTCATGCTCCTTGATCCGAAGAAACTGCAGCTTTTGTCACTAGTAATAACTTATTTTACAGTACTGCCAAGTGAGCTTGGGTTAACATTTTCATACTTTTCTTGACCACGCGGTCGTGCTTTCAAGGGCGCGGCAATACATTCAATCAAATTAAACGATTGGCATGGAGAGCAGCAACTTCAAAAAATGATTGGCAAGTAAAGGTTACTTGATAATTTTCTGTTCCGACAGAGGTAGTGCAAAGGGTTCGAACATTTATTTTATCTACGAACATCAACACAACTGTGTCCACACAACGGCGATAAAATGTTTACCGTCAACTCAGTATTCTCCGCAACTGTCACTCCTGTATTAAACTTCCATATTTTTCGTCAAATTTGTAGTAAAATAGAAATCAGAGTGGCTTAAAGCTTTTAAATGTCTATAAAGAAACAAGAAAACCTCATGGAATGCCTAATTTATTAGTTTTGTGGATGAACCTGCTGTGTTTGCATCCTAAATCGCGCGGAAGTATCAAAATGGACGCCCGCGAAAACGCACAGAGCTGCGATTTGACGGCAGAAATTCGCAGCGATGAGCGAAAACGCCACAATGTGAACAGATTTTTGACTTCATCTCAGTTCGTAGGATAAGTAACTAAAAAACACTTTACAAATAACAGAAAAGTCGGTTTTAAAAAACACTCAGAATCACACTGTCAATACAAATTCTATTTCCGCGGCTGTACGACCAACTGGTTTGCCCATAGAAAACCTCAAGCGACCTTTCTCCACGTAGGCGCAACTTGTGTGTTCCTAGCAGCAATTTTGCTGCTCGAAGACGAATGAGCTGCGCGTCCTGACAGCAAGTTGCGAGGATGAATGCCTAGTGTGGCCCCTGCATTATAAGCCGTCCGACGGGCGTGGCTAAGAACGCAAAGCAACTTTGTCAAATCTCAGTTAAAGTGCGTGGTACACCTTCTCTCAATCGATAAAATCATATTTATATTCGAAAATTCAAAATGCATTGTTTAGATGTGGCACTGCTGCGTTCGATTCAGCCCCGCCCCTGAGGGACTGCTTACACTGGTTTGACTACAGTCGAACATGCTACTTCGAAGTCTGGCCTTTCGGACTCCCTTCCTATTTCATTCAACTGATGATGCCAGCAGAGCTAGCAAAACAGGGTCACAACTTCTCAATCAATGGTAACTCTTCAGTTTTGGTAACTAATGTGGCAGTAGAATAATTTTTGAACGATGATAAATGGATAGTAGATAGATAACAATCAATTTCGTCAGTATTTTATAAACATGTATATCTTTAAGGCAGTGACTGTCTCGAGCCACACCATATCATAATACCTGCTAAAAACTACTCTGTTCGTTTATGCCTTCGTGAGTTTCAGAGATCCCACGTCGTTCCCAGGAGCCTGAGAGTTATAAGACTTTTAGTATATCAGTTAGTTGTAATGTTGTATCATCCTTTACCGCTGTCGAAATATTAACAAACTAAAGAGGCACGCTGCATGAGAGCGCTCATGCTCGCATAAAAAAAAAATCAAATAGGTCCTATATACAGGATTTCTCTTTGATGATCACCAAAATTTAATCAACTGTTTCCAGTAGCATTTCTAGCAATTCCTGTAAATTTCTTGAAGATCAGTTCACATTTTCTTGATTTATATTTTGACAAAGTAAAAGAAATTCAAAGAGACAAACCCATTAACGGACGAATTGATCATCACTAACCTTTTAGCAGTTGTTCTTGCAAGTTTCATGAAGATCTGTTATCAATTTCTTGAGTTATACTGCAAAAAAAGTAGCAAATAAACGGTTGATTAGATCTTCATCAAAGCTTATCACCTGTTCCTCTAACATAGTTAGCAATCCCTATGACTTGTATGAAGCTGCGGCCTTAAATTTTTAGTTAATTTACTGACAGACAAATTCCAGCTAAAACATCACCGTCATGGCCGAGTTAAATACTTAAGCCATGAACTTTTTCCGTGCTCTTTAGAATTTCTTGTTAAAAAAGACGTCTTTTGCAACATAACGATCTCCAATTGTAATTTAATGCTTCTAAATCTGATAGGTGTATCAGCAGAACATTTTTGGCGAAGGCGTGGAGTTTCATTCCTTCAAGAGAGTCATGAACGAAATGGGTGACCCCTACGCAAAAATGGAACTGGCCTCCGTTATGACAGTAAGCAAAGGTAACCAATCGCTAACAGGTAGCCATTTAAGTCTTAATTGATTAAAGAACTTATTCTTTTCGGAAGGGGCATGGGGCGGGCAGGTCTGTCTACTCCGACCAGTAAATGAGGCAGTAGAGGTAGTTGATACAGCCCTGAAAAAATGACTCATTTACTGAATCAAAGCTATTTACCGCCCGTAGAGTATCTACGAGGATGTATAGTATGTATCGTATCCATGTGTGTGTGTCTGTCCATCCGTAAGTCCTACCTCTTTCATTGGAAACTGTCTGTCTGGGGCAAACGGTCCACTTCCCGGCATTTCTTCTGCTCAGAATCATATTCATAAGTTGCTTAGGAAAACTCGGAAGGGTTTTCACCGAGTTTGGTCCATGCACCCCGGCCGTTTTCCATGTTTTTGTGTCATATTCATTCCACTGAGATGAGACATGGTGGGTCACGTGCTGAGAAGTCCCGCCGTGTTTACAACATCGGCTATAGCCGTTTCCTGAGTTGCTGGTAGCAGCAACTAGGGTTTTTTGTAACCTAAAACTTTAAGAAAGAAATCAGACAAGTGATGCTGAGAATCTCATCAGAGCCTTCGTCTCAATTCAAGCCTTTCATAATTTATATTTAGAACAAGAAAAAATATTTGCCTGTTATTTCCATGAAGCCGTTTCACATCACATGAATTCTCTAACAAATCTCTATATCTCTAATTTGTCAACAGTGCTAGAAGGTATTTTTGCAATCAAATTCAATCAACTGCGATACAATAGGAATGGTGCTTGTTGAATACTTCCATGACGTTCTTGCAGAACTCAATAAAGATTCCGTTTCAAATGAATAGAGCTGAAGGCGGTAACGCTCAAACAAGCAACAATGACGTGCTAGCTTTCGAGCGGGTTTTCATTCATTTAACTAGTGACTTGCGCAAAGTCTGCATCATTAAAGAACTCGCAGCAGTTATGATTAACCCTAGTATTGCACCCTGTTTTCCATAGCTGTAAACATACCATAAGTTTCACAGTTTTTTTTAAGTAAGGATGGCGACATTAGAACTTGAATTTCTATCCTCAGGGTTCATGGGCGAGTGCGGGCTGCGTGCAGGCTACTTGGAGCTCATCAACATCGCTGAAGACGTAAGGAACATCATTGCTAAAATATTCGACGTCACCTGCTGCAATCTCCTCGGCCAGGTGAGACCCATTCATGTCCATGTCTGGGTAATGTGCTCACAGCATAAGCAGAAAGTTAAGTCAATAGTTAATTCAATAGCGTGCAAGGAAATGACTAATGGGAGCTACAATGTGATGCTATTGTGTGACTAATCTATCTACGAATAAATTGGAAGCTGCAAATAAAATGAATCTATGGCTTCATTTAAGATGCGTGTTTGATGTTATTGTATTCATTCTACGCAGGCCGCCCTGTTTTGCGCTCTCAATCCGCCCCAGGAAGGCGAGGCCTCGTATGAGAGCTTCGAAGCAGAAAAATCAAGTGTCCTGAAGTCGCTGGCGGAGCGCGCCCAGCTGCTGATGGCAACCTGCCACTCCGCCACGGGGGTCAGCTGCCAGGCTATACAGGGAGCTCTCTACAGCTTCTCAAGACTGCATTTGCCACCGAAGGTAATTTTACCCTTGATTGGCTACGTACTATAATTCCGTCTGAAGAATTCTTCCTTTCTGGCTTTCCGCAGAACAAGAGGTGTGCTTTCCTGTGATCTTTAATTAAATAATTATCTCCTGATATTTTGTGCTCTCGAGCAGGTTAATGTTAAACGAATGGCATTGGCGTTCCCCTGGTGGTATTTTCATATTTCCGTGTATTTATACAAAGCAGTATTATATCGTTACAGGCTAGTGCAGAACAGATTTTACATACTATATGCTTAAACAGGCCTCCAGATAGACTTTGCTACTTTGCAACAGGCTTGGCCTTACAGGCGCTCTAGCCTTCTGTTGGATGACCCCCATGCTCTGTACTCGATAGGCCATCGAGGCAGCAAGGCAGGCCGGCAAGACACCGGACGAACTGTACGTGCACGAACTGCTGGAGGAAACCGGAGTTTGTGCTCTGCCGGGCAATCTCTTGGGGGAGCGACCGGGCACCTACCACTTCAGGTACGGTCCTCAATCATTACATGTGCACAGAAAATTCGATATCATTTGTAAGGAACAAACCATCCGTCTGAATTCGTTAGATTTACCATCAAATTCTGAAAGGTTATATACTGACCTTTTATTATGCTCTGACGTTCATGACTAGAAACGCTAAATTATATGAAAGAAAACTCCAACACTGGATATTTCTCTCCTAAGCTGAATATATGGTCAGAAACAACCATGATTATGGTCGATCATAGATGCTGGAGTGTTGATGTCAGGTGTGAGTTTGAGGCTACGTACCAGTTAGCCAGATAGGAGAATTATTGTGGCGCGTGACTTGCTGAATCATTATTCGATATTCAGACGCTATGGCAGGATACTGGCCCTAATCAGAAATGGGGATGGCCAGGGTTGCAGAATGTCGT
>LQNS02278091.1:16670551-16681174 GCA_001587735.2 Parhyale hawaiensis | reverse complement strand
AGTAGCAGTATACTGCTATTTTGGCCAAGACGTGGAACATCCGTGGAACACGGTCGGGCAAGCGCGCCCTGTATGGGTGATTTATGTTCGGAACGAGGTCGCCCGTGCCACCCCTCAAAAACGCGCATATATATAGCGACCGTGCAGCACCCGAGCCTCACGGATGCCCCGCTCAAAAGGGCGACCAGGTGCACACCATACGCCACGCTTGTTCCGCCGAAAATTTTTAATTGGGATTGTGGCATTTATGCACACCCGTGTAGAATAAGGGTAAGATTGGCGGGCTTGTGTAAGGTCTGTCAGTCCATTCATAGCTCCTGCAACCATACTAGACTATCAGCACTGCAATCCTGTCCCTATGGCTGAAATTGCTACAACAATAATTGCTTCATGCGACATATCAATATTCTTGCACAGCCTTGTGTCTGATTCCATCTGTACAAATATTATGCAGTTGCTATTCCTGCCGATCTGATGGAGATGCCCTGCAGCCTCTAGGCACATTCACCAGTCAGTTGTGAAATGCGTTGAATGTCGGATTCCGAACTTCCCCGCCATGTTCCATCCTTAAGGCCCGGGCCACACTATACATTCGCACGTACAAATTGATGCGAGGATGCGCAGCTCGCACGTCGTTCGAGCTACTGTATCTATGCTACCAACTTTAAATATGCATCGGAACGACGCACGAGCGTTTCATCCTCGCATCAAGTTGTGAGTGCAAATACACTTGCAGCAACGCGAAAAAGAAACTTCATCAGTAGCACAGCGCGACCTCTCATTGCAAGTGTCAGACAGACACTTTGGTGACATTGTCCATCACCCCCAGACAAGGACACAATGTCTAAAGAAAAAAGAAACAGAGAAAGCTGTGCACTGAGATGAGATCTACAAAAGTGTTTCTATGTGCATAGAAAGATCGGAAAGATCGGGCGTAGGTGACACCCAATGCGCCATATGAGTCTGAGAGCTCCTGTGATCAGCCGACTGTTATTCACTGCCTTGTTTCGCAATAGCAGCTTCCTAGTGTTGCCAGATATTGTGAATTAAAAGAATGATTACCAAACTCAAACAGTGTAGTTTCATGGACTGACACACTCTAAGCGATTTCATCATGTGGTTGCTCTACGTGTCTCATAGCAGTAAAGTAGTTTTTCATCGCTTTGCAATGCGTCTTCAGCAGGCTACTGAACTAAAGTTTCAACCTGATCTAAAGCCTAATTGCGTCGCTTGCATGTGGTGTAACGATATTTACTTTCTTGAGCACCTCTGAAATGAACAGCCGTAAACTACGGGCATGTAAGATAGGGCGTCAAAATTAAGCCTCGAAGGACTGACTTCTTCGAAATTTCAAGTAGGTATGCTGGCTTCGACGCGCTGAACTGGGTTTTAGGCATTCGTTTACCCTTGAGATTCCAAAAATTTTGGGAGCAACATCGTCCATAGTTACAAACTCCTCCTCCATGAGTGACAAGCTTTTAACGGCCAAAGATTCGAAACCACCGTAATCCATTATATTTCATGCCTCTACTAACGTAACGTCTCCGACCTCCCAGGATCTGCAGCAATTAATTGTCAGTGCACGATCAACTCTTGGCCTGAGTTTATTTCCTTTCTCTTTTCTTCCTCAAAAATCTCCATGATTCTGACTAAATGGTGATAGCACACAGAAGGCCGGAGTTTAAGTCCCGGCTGCTTTCTGTGAATACGGGCCTGTTGGTCTGTCTACTGCCAGCTATCTAATTTAATCGTATCTCGTGCAATGGAGTTTAGAGCAGGCTTAACGAAATCGCGTTGCTTGCAACACTTGCAACACGTTTCAAAGTGACAAATGCAAAGCTTCTATCCAAAGCTAACACGCCCTAAATGTTGGAGAAAAACTTTCAAGGACGTTCTTAATTAAATCCACACATTGGGGCACCGTCACTGCTTCCCAAGAGTTGCTCTTACTACCTCCGCCAATGAAAGAAAGAAATATCATTTATTTTTCTCATATGGATACTGTATCCAACAAGGTTAGGGCGCAGCACCCTGAGGTTTCATTATTAAAACTAACTTAAGAATGATACAAAACACTAGCATAAGAAAGAGTTATCATTATAGTCTGCTGAGTCACTGGCGCAATGCCTACATATTATTAATGAGATGATAAGAGAAACGTAGGCTACACAGAGTTAAAGTAAAATAGGTTTCTTGGGAGTATGAAGTACCGTTTGAAGAAAACAATCGGCTCGAAAAAAGTCCAGCGAAGAAGTTTCTTTTCTTTTTCTTTTTTTTTTTTTTTTTGAGAGGGAGCGTGAACGGAAGTGTGGAGAATACAATAGGCTAAGGCAAGATGTCGCGAACTAGCTAACACTTCGTACGTTTACAGAAATTTCAAAATAGGGAGGAAAGTGGGATGTGAAATTTAAAGGATGTAGACCAGCTAAAGATTTTCAAGAGTGAAAGAGAAACGGACATGTATCACAAGAAATGAAAAAAAAATAGAGTCTAAACACAATGCAGTTAGAATTACAATGCACATTACGATACTATGATAAAAAATAGAGAAAATGTAAAACTAAAACTAGACATACCTTACAGTGTAAAAAATGCGGCAAGATTCGCTAGATTTTGTTGAAAATGTAAACCTAAAACTAGACATGCTTTACAGTGTAAAATGCGACAAGAATTGCCAGATTTTGTTCATCGTTTTCATTGTATCTCTAATTAGTGATTACACAATGCGATTGCTTTACGCTCGTGCAGATGGTGCCTCCTACGGTCCTCCGCGCGGGAGAAGGTAGAAGCCTAGCGGTGTAGGTCGGCCACCTCGATCAGCGGCCCACCTCCCGAAACAGAGGGAAGTATTGAGAGTCTACGTAATTTTACAAAACTAACTTCGTCAGCAGGAACTGCGGCAAGTTGCAACATTTCCTACGGAGAAGGCAATTGGGACCCTTGGGTTCGTGAGGCCCAAATAATACATATTTTGACAGCGAAATGCTGGGCCCTGCAAAATTCTACCGCTGAGGGCTGAATAAAAAACTTAGACCAAAGAAAAAATACATGAAACAATTTGATATACACGATGCACGTGTGATGTAGCGTAACATTTCTATGCCTCTTACGACAAAGACTGAATAAAATTACATATTTGGAATAAATATAGTAAGTCTACAACTACGCTACCCGTTACGCAACAGTGTGTCTGTGACTATGACAGACTGAATAAAATTACACATGAAAAGAAATATACTGTATTGTACATTGTACATTTACAAATGCGACATTATATATAAATAATATAGTAATGAGGTTATGTTTTCGTCAAGTTTGTCTCATTGCCTGTCTCTTTGTCTGTCACCAAGATAATTCGAAAAGTTACGTCAGACGGATCTTAATAGAATTTAGGGGGATTCTTAGGAAGAGCAGATGATCAACTTTTGGTGAAGATCCGTTTATCTGTTTGTTTATCTATTTGGCTGCCACTTTTTTTTCTTAATCCAACAACTTAAAAAGTTATGAACGGATTTTTATTTGAAATTTCCATGGTTTCTTAGTTACATATATCACGAAGAGTAAACAACCAAATATTTGTGATGATCTGCGCCATGTCTATTCGTTTGTTTGTTTGTTTACCTCTGCGTTTGATTTGATACTTGTTAGCAAAATAATTCTAAAAGTTATGAACAGATTTTTATGAAATTTACAAGAATTGTTAGTAATATCGAAATACATAAATGATTAAATTTTCGTGACGATCGGTTGGTCTGTTTGTGTGTTTGACTATATTTTTGCAGAATGTTTGTTAGCAGCATTGCTCGAAAAGTTATGAACTGATTTTCAACATAATTACAGAAGCTTTTATTACTGTTAAAAAAACAGGAAAGATTAGATTTTGGTGTTGATACAAAGAAAATCATAGTTTCAGAACCAATTGGAATCTTTCATTGCCGTTGCCTTACACGGCGGATCGAGGTATGCGCTCGCAAAGTGCTCCAGGTTTTGTTATTGCCAGCCTGCGATTGGCTACCCGAAAAAGTAACGTCCTAGGGAATAAAACGCGTGCACCCATGGCTGAACAACGAACAGGTAAACTCATGCGCAGGTAGGTGATAAGCCCCGCCCACTCCTGTGACGTCAGGTGGAGAGATAGATAGCAAACAGTGTTAATTAGTTCATACTTGTTACTTGCTTAATAGATAATGTGAGCTTGAGCTCCCATGAACAAAACAGAAGGGTAATCATTTCTATATGATCGCAGCTGGTAACTGTGCGATGCAAAATCAGTTTGCTTGAAATAAGGCAGTAAAATGTCGAGCGAGTAGGATGACAGGCGAAAAAATCAATTATAACAACATAGCCACTGCTTCCTAAGTACTGATATGGCTTATTTTGTAATCATCATATATCAGTTTACAAACTAGTTCACTCCACCATGAAAAATACCGCGGAAGAACATGGCTTACAGGGAAAAAAATTACAGTTGCATACGTATTATCGGGGCAGTATGAATCGCTCTAGAAGTAATTTAATTCTAAATTTATAAACTTTACTAGTGAAATTTGTATTTTAAAGAGCTTTTCTCGTCAAAATATTGAAAATGGTCAAACGGAGGAGTGTTTTTTTACTAGTTAAAGCTTCATATATTACTCGTTCAGAGGCCTTATTTCATGTGATTAAACAGTTTCCCCGTCGACATAGCATTTTCTTTCGACTTTACTAAGAAAACCATAATTATTAGAATAACTCGGCTAGTCATGCGTTCACAGTTTAACAAGAAAGATTTCGTTTCAAGTTTCATGACTTTTTAAAGAGAAATTGGCGTTGTCTATGGTTACATGGGAAAATCTGGAGGGAAAACTGAATTACTCATAATTACTACGTAGTAGTTTATCATTTTACAGAGACAAAAAATGTTTGAAGCACAGTAGATGTCACCGGTGAGAGCGAAAACTTAGTATACTCTTTTGCTGCCAAAACCCGCTTGTTATCGCTACTTCGAAGCTTTAGGGAAAAGAAGAAGGTTCACCAAGTTATTTTTCTCCGTGTTCATAATAGCCTAACATCAATTATCAACCCATGGTAGCGGAAATATTGGTATAAATGAATAAGGAACACTATTGATACTTGTGAAACACCGACGATCATCGCTCCACGTACCTGACGTCACACGAGCAGATGCGCAGAACCGTCTCAAAATGGTCATGAGATGAGTTAACCTGGTAATAGTTCAACCATGCCTGCACCTATCTCAGCTCTATTCACTAGGCCTCAGACATATACATGGAATAAGCTCTCACTGTTCGCTATGCAGTCCGGCTTCTGCTAAGCTACAGCTTGGTACAAAAACAGTAGCTACTTTTGAATGCTTACCGCGCTAAGTCCGTACTTATTTAAGAGAGCAAAGTAGAGTGGGTACTGAGGTAGCGGCACCATAACCCCAGATGTATTGCCATCACCACTGCGCGAAAGCAGATACATCAGGATCTGAAATTATTACACAATTCATTAGCCACTCTGTGTGTAGATTCAAAGCTTGTCTTTCTCTGTCCTCGACAACCGTGATCCAAAGAGAAGAAGTAGCACTGAGGACATACATGCAGCAGAGTACTAAATTCGAGCAATACAGACAATATTGCCGACTCTGGGAACAGAAGGAAAAGGAAAAAGAACGGAATACAGACTATGTAAAGGTAGGAACAAAGAAGGGAATGACGTACATCTCGAATATTGTTACTAAGCCCGAATAATTTACGGAATTCTCTACGTGGTGCGAATTCCCAGATTAAAGAATTAAACCCTGAGCAATGCGCGCACGCCTCATGTTGTGACTATGCCCTTAAATGAACATATTGCAAAACTTTAGCGCATTAGATAATGGTAAGCAAACCAAACACATATTATCAGTAGGTTCAGCTAGCAAATTTTAACATAACTTCGACTTGTGACTTGTTTGGTGTATCGACCAATCTCAAACTTTTCCATGGAACTTAAGTACTTGTAAATCATTATTAGAGCATTTAAATAATTAAAAAATTATCAAACTAAACCAAGAATTTGATTAACACAGCAGTTTATTAGGCAGAAAAACTTCTAGGCCATAATAATGTTAACGGTACAATATTTTTTTGCGGTAGTCTAGGCGACTAGCCTGACATCCATATATTATGACACTGTTCTGAGAATCAATACGTTGATAATTTTGTGTACAAGGCATCTACTAACGTATTGTACGCATCGCAGTATTGTAGATTCTACAAGTTTATATACACTGGGTCAGATGCTATGTTGCAAAAATATTTTTAGATAATTAAAGTATTCAAAATAGAATGCTAAAAATTTAGGTGGCAATATTGTAACTTATTTGCATAGCTCGTGTTACTTTCAAAGCTCTTGCTTGTGGACAAGTTGCTTAACTGAGAAAAATATTTTTTATGGGTGTCAGATGCTATTGTGCAGGAACACAAATAATTACGTTTCTGATGCAGTAAAGTATCTCTTTCAACCAATGAAAAACATCAGTCGTCCAACATTGATGCGGTGGTAAGACGAGTGCCCATAAATTCCAGAGGAATAGAAGAGGAACCGAAAGACCGTCAAGAAGACAATAATTCAGAACATTAATCTAATCTAATATTAAGAATGACCGTCGTGTGTTTATAGATATATATATTTATTTATATGTTTGGTGCCACGCTCTTAACGAAATAGATAGGCGGGATTTAGCCCAGGTTGGAGGCTCTGGTCGTCCTCTCAAGCTCCATTGAAAGTGATAGGCAGAAAATAGGTCTGGTTGCTGAAGATGGCAAACGTATCTTAAGCAGGGACAGTTGAAATTCTAACAATGAAAATATCGCAGGCTTAGTCTGATTTGTACGAGTATTAGCTTCTCCATACATCGAATCTACGACAAAGTATAGGGCGACCTTATGTCTCAATGCACTTCTTGCATTGCCGAAGTTGAAATCGTAGCACTGAAGGTATCTGAAGCTTCCGTTGGCACTCTCATGCTTCTTGATTCGAAGTTTCTTCTCACAGATGATTTTGTTGCATGAGCTATTCTTCCCACTTTGATGCAATTGTCAACGAAACCGACGAAAAATAATTTTTCACGGGCAGTAGACAATTATTTCTTCTAACTTACTGTTTTCCTCTGACGAAGCAGTTTTCTCTTCATAGATCAAAATTTGAGCACCTCAAACGAAACAGATATTTGAGGTGAAAAGACTGTATCAACGGTATCATTGCTACAGAGCGAACACATTGTATATAAGCTGCATTTTGTTCAAGTTTGTTGGAGTGTTTTACTCAAGATGTTACTTCTGCCTGTCTATATAGAGCACCTGAAGATGACAGCACGACAAAGAATCATTGAAGAAAAGAAGAAAATTAAGAAGTAAATATGAGAAGAGGAGATTCCGCACCGGCCTAGAGGCATTAGGCAAACGTATAGATTATTGCGTGAATTTTTCACGCACGGGTGCACTAGTTTTTAAAGAAAACTTCACGGTGACATAGGTAACAACATACAATAAACCCCAACAGTAGGTACTTGACTCTTACGTCCAAGTAGCCTCTGACGCTGGCGGCCAAAATGGGAAAAATGGGATTTTCTCAAGGGCTATTATGAACATGTCCAGACACGGTCATGCACAAAAGCGCCCAAGTGCGTCCCCACCGTATCCAAGACACCTTCTCCGCAAGAAAAATGTTGGGTACCTTGGAATTTTTTCTTCAGTATTAGATAGGGGGAAAGAATAGCTTTTGAGAAAATCCCATTTTTCCGTTGCCGACTTTTGGCCGCCAGCGTCAGACCTAAGAGTCAAGTACTGTTGCGGTTTATGGCAACATGTTATGTATTCACCAAAACATATGCATAAAATTACAACGGCCGCAAAGCTGCCTACTTATGACAGTAAAGCTATTTTAGTTAGTAGAGGCTTGAGTTGCTCACGCATTTCGTGACACACGATGTAAAGTCTTCAAGACGATCGCCACAGTGTATAAACCTGAGGCTAGGCCTTCTTATCACAGCCTAATGAAAATTAAACAGTTGCACAGACGAAATATATATAGAAGTAGATTTTTTCCAAAGTTAATCTTTAACGATGGCTACTGTGTATGGTCCTCGTGACAGGTGAAGAGGATGTGTTATGCATACTATAACAAGGTCCCATCCAGTCTTAAGCCCTGTCCAGACTACCCCAAAAATATGTCCACACTGTGGTGTTTGCTTTCGATGATCGCTGCGAATTTTCGTCGTCAAATCGCAACCTTGCGCGTTTTTGCGAGCGTCCAACTGGCAGTATATTTTGCGCGATTTAGGCTGCGAACAAAGCAGGTTCGCTTAAAAATATTTTATTCCTCTCACGTGAAACAAATAAATTAGGCGTTCAACAGGGTTTTCTTGCTTCTTATACATACATTAGAAGCTTCCAGCTATCTGAGTTCTAATTCACTTGAAACTCAACGAGACATATGAAACTTTATTACAGGAGTGACGTTTGTGAAGAATACTGAGTTGACGGCAAACATGTTATCAACGTTATGTGGACACAGTTTTGTTTAGGTGACAAATAGGATGTTTGTACACTTTTTACTTTGTATGGCCGGTATGGGGAAACGAAAATTATCGCGTTGCCTATCCTTACAACTTTATTTACTTGACAATAATTTTTGAAGTTGTTGTCCAAGCTCTTGAAAACACTCCCGCGTGGAAAAGGAAAGTGTGAACATATCAATCCAAGCTTAGTTGGCAGTATGCGTTTTGCTGGAGAACGCAGTTCTCTGCATTTACAATGACTGCTTATTCATAGCTGCGTCAAAACTAGAAGTAAAATAAGGTTTTAATAGTGATGAAAACTGCAGGTTCTTTGGAGTAAGGAGCGTGAGCAACGAAGTTTTGCTGAACATATGCGCTGAATAAATTTCAAGCGTCGCTACAATGCACCGTGTGACAGCGATGACGCTGCAGGGAGATTTTCGCTGCGTTCTGCGAAATCGCACAGGCCCTTTTCGCACTTGATGAGTTGTAGCCTGGACGGGGCTTTAGACACCAGCATTGAGGAGGCGGAGTTATGTTTCGGGCTGCTACCTATCGCAGGCAAAACGTTAAGAAGCCCATTACCGGCTACTCGACGGTTTCAAAATGAACGCAGAGGCATATAGTAGACTGAATTTTGGGTCGATAACTAGCTTCTTCCCTTGGTATCGATCACAGAGCCGCAGTTTTAAACAGAATTGCACTTTCCCGCACAATAGTACACTTGCCTATCCTTCAATGGCCATCAAGAACTTTCCACCTCCCTAGAGTTTACCGATGAATGACTAATGGAGCGGCCTCCATACTCTCCGGACCTCAGCTGTAAAGAGAATCCATATCATGGCGGGAAACAATATTCATCTAAAGAAACTAAGTTGCAATTCATCTGAAGCATTAGTTACAACTTGGTTCGAACCGTAATTTCACGGTTAGCGGCTTCAATGAACCATCGCCTTATAAACGTTCTTTAGTGACAAGGTGAATATGTTGCCAAGCAGAGTGTGTCATACCATTTAAATATGTCGTTAGTTTATCATATATGCGTTAGTTGTTCAATTTATAGTTGTGTTGCTTCATTTGATGCATACTTATTAAAGAATCTAAGTGCCTTCACAAAAGTATATGACACTAATGGAAATTTTCTCGAGTAATCAATTTGTAGTTAAAGCAAAAGCTTTGAAAAAGCAAATGTTACGCAAATTAGGCTATATTTTTGCCACAAAATTTGTAGCATTTTACCTTGATTTTTATTATCCTCAAAAAATATACCTACATAATAGCACCTGACTCAGTGTGCATAATCATGCAGCTTCCACAGCAGTCAGCACAGCCATACATGCAATACAGTAAGAAGTAGATGCAATATACAGAAAAATTGTATGCAACAGATTGATTTTCAGAATATGTATATTTTATCCAGTGAAACTAGGTACATAGTCTACTGCCAGTACAATTTTGGAGCTTTAACACATATTGCTCACAAACCATTGCTATGTACATACATTATGTAGTCGTTACCATCTCCATCTACCCTCGTTGACATCGCTTTTTTTTCAATGAAAAATCGCTATTGTTTGCGTCATGTAGCTGAAAATATCCAATTTAAGATGGGGAGCATCTAGCAAAGGCACTCTTCGCTTTCTGAAGAATATAATCGCGCAGTAGGGTAAGTAAACGGCATCGTACTAGTGGAAGAGTACCGCATAGAAAGTTTCGTGCATAGACCGCAACAGTACTTGACTCTTAGGCTGACGCTGGCGGCCAAAAGTCGGTAACAGAAAAATAGGATTTTCTCAAGAGCTATTCTTTTCCCCCTATCTAATACTGAAGAAAAAATTCCAAGGTACCCAACATTTTTTTGCAGAGAAGGTATCTTAGGGCTTGCCTGTATGACCATGCCTGGACATGTTCATAATAGCTCTTAAGAAAATCCCATTTTCCCCATTTTGGCCGCCAGCGTTAGAGGCCACTTGGACCTATGAAAGGAGCTTCTAATGGGAGGAGCAAGCCCAAGCACTCTCTGGGCGAGTAAGCACATGGCTTTGTCACGTGATCGAAGCTGGCGTTTGGAGTCCTTAAAGTGGCTGAAGTGGTAG
>LQNS02278091.1:16647195-16658657 GCA_001587735.2 Parhyale hawaiensis | reverse complement strand
ACATAAAGGATCGTTCACAAAATATTGATTAAGGATGAAGGTTTTTGTTAAATTTGCTGTTTTGTTGCGTTTTTTGTCAAGTGTCCCTTAATTCTGCTCACACTAAATTCATAATTATAAGTTAAATATACATAATTTTTTTCTTATCCTTCGGATCGTAATAAATTCTCAGCATATTATTAGGTATCCGAATACCTCTTTTGTGTTAAAATTTTAGCGTTGAACCTTTTATAGTTATTGAGATATGAATTTTTTTATTTTTGTCTCTTAATTATGCTCGCAACTGTACTGTGATTCTATGTCTCAAACTACATAAATCTTACAGTTATATGTCAACTGTTTATATTTGTGAAGGACGAAGCAACGATTTTTTCCAAATATCTATGTCCGAATCAGTAAATCTTCGACATGAACAACTTGAGAATTCCCAGTTCAAATTAGGAGATACGGCATGAAAATTTTGTGAACGAATTGAAGGTATCGACCTACTGAGACCGGAAGAATTAGGGGATTTACCTCTCCATTGAATACGAAAACATTAAAATTAGCTCCTTACTGTAACTCGTATTGTGATGTTTACAAAAACTCAATGACACTTATCCATGCCTTTTTTTACAGTGAACTTACTAAATGCGTTTAGAAAAGAATGATGACTACAGAGTTTCAGAAGCTTCTTTTATGTTGAGAAATGAACTACATTGCTTTTTACGTGAATGGTAGTACGAGGTACAGCAGCGGTAAACTCGCTTTGCAGAGAAAACTTCTATCTGCATGCATCGAAACAATTGATGAAGTTTTTTTTAGCTGAAACCGTTTTACGTACATACTTTATATACTTTATTTTTAAAAATAATAATCTTTAGACACCACACATCTTAATGCACAGAAGCACGCTAAAAAAATCAATCTCCATTGTCACACATACGATAACACGTTACTTTAAGTCGGGAATTCTTAGGAAACAGACCACAAACCAATTAGGGTTAACAATTAGAAGCGTTAACCACTGTAAGCTTAACTAGTAGTTGGGCTAAAAAAAACCTCCACCAATACTTAACATTTTGGGCATGTTCGATTGGGCGCCAAAATTACGCCTCCAAGGCTTGATTTTTTGAAACTGCAAGTCAGCGCGCCGGTTTGCAGCCGCTCAATTGAGTTTCAGGCTTTGACCCTGGATAGGTAATGAGTGAGACTTCTAAGGGGTCGATCGTGCTCCATTAAACGCGGTTTACAGCAGGCTCTAAACAATCGCATTGCTTCTAGTGCCGGTGCCACGCGCTTGACAACGGAACGAGTTTGGGAGTGTCAACCACCGAATCGCCATCTAAAAACTTACATACTCGCGTTTTGCGTAAATTTTCAGGATGGACCAGGCAGTGCTTTTACAAGCGATACACTGTTATATGCGCGACATTTTGTAAACAAAATGCCCCAAAGCGACATCTACCGCCGTATAGGTTGTTCAGTCCGCTTTCGTAGCTTCGACAGCTAATTATGCTTGAGGTACTTCATGGTATGCTGTTACTCACTATTAACTGTGAAGGCTATAAGTAGCACTTAATACTTTATACTACTTGTTTCCTTCATTTTCACCACGCTGCTGTGCATGTTGCCATTACAACATCGTTTATTGAACGGATCTTGAAGTCTGTTGACCAATGGATCATTCTCATGTATCAATAGGGATGCGAGATCTTGGGCAAAATATTATTTCGCTTATTTGTGAGAGTTTCCTCAGCTTTTGACTAGCGTGTGTACCAGTCTTAACACTTGCGACCCCATTTAAAGTGACGAAGCCAAAGCATCTGCCTGAAGTTTCGGACAAGTCGAGCCTCGGAGGCTTAATTTTGACACTAAATCGAACGAGAACTTTGTCGAGCAATAAAACGGAAGAACTCATTAATATCAAAAGCGAAAGATACATATAATACGCCCAGCACAAGTCTTCTAAGGAAATTAGCGTATTCTTTTTTACGAAATAATGATAGGTCATAGGTAACAGTTATTGTAAAACCTTAGAAGGGCCTATATGTTCTGTCGCTAATGTACTAGAGCTCAGTATCAGGTAGACGCCGCAATGCACAGCTATGGTAGCTATGGTGTCCGAAAAATCCTCTCACTGTATTGCTGCGTGGATGACGTTAGTTTAGCCCTCACTAGCACCTCAAAAGCGCTCCAGGTGAGGACAAGATGGAACATGCTGAAAGTTTAGAAAACCGAGGTATTCAAAGCACGCACTGGCGGAGTACAGCGAAATGTAAGTCAGGAAAGAGGAGGAATAACAGATGATGCTTAGGGGTGGAGGATACAGCAAGGATACCAAGCGCACAAGCCCTCATCTGAGTTTACCCACCTATACCAAGACCCAACACCCTTTACCGCAAGGAGGCGCGAATCGCGCGACTCCCTTTAAGATAGGACGGAAGAACCTAACGAAGCTAATGCAATAATCCAAATTTCTACGCTACCAGATTAGCGAAAATTACTCACCAACTTTAATTCTTGCTCGAGCTCTGCAGCCCTGGAGAGATGAGGGCCCCTCACTGCATACATGACACCTTTTGCATATCTATTGATGGTGCTCAGAGACAACACTCGTTTCGCCATGATGCTTCTCACGCCACCGGATTATTTCATGTATAAATGTATCTAGATACTATCGCTCGAGCTTCCTGTACATCAGTGACATTAATTTTTTCCTAAAAATTTACTACAACAGTTCCGAGCAATGATGGAGCAGGGCGCCACGTAAGGCCCAGGTGGAAAACCCACTGGGACCCGCGTGGGAGGCCCACACTAACCTCAATCACATTTTTAAACTTTTTCAGTGGATCCCGCACCTCCCCGTGCACATCCCTGACGGGCCCCAGTTGGTGCAGCTCACACTGGCCTCCAGAGGGCAGCTAAGTTGCTCCCCACCATGTACCCACTTATAGCTGAGTGAGGCCCTTGTGGGACGTCCATCTGGGATCCAGCTAGATGTTTTCAATTTTCTGTTGCTTTTTTAATGGTAGGTGGGGTTACACGATACTATTTATCAGTATGCTAAGTTCATCATCTCATCTACACTCTGTGTTTTTTAAGTTTGTTAAGCAACGGGTAAAGTACTTAATTGTTTTCGGCAGCTGAAGCCTGAGCGTATTCAAAAAAAGCTGTGATTTCACAACACAGCAAGCAACTCATGGATATTAATACTTGCTGCTCTGACACAGCACGCGTGCCGTCTCAGAAATTCTCGGAAGTTGCCTTACTTTCACAGCATACGAACCATCCCAGAATTGATCCTGCAATAGTCTTACTTTCAGTGCCATGTGCCAGCAGACGAACCATCTCAAATTAATTATTTCTACAATGGTTTTACTTTGGCTACAGTGTACCAGCATACAGCCCATAGTAGGCATATCTACGTAGAGGAAGACATCGTTTGACCAGTTTGCGGCTCTTCTGCACAGCTCGCTCTAAACCGTCACCTGAAGACCTCAAGCGCAACTAGTGCCGGTCTTGTGCGTGAGTATGAAAGCAATGCGAACAGAAAAACCAATTATCAATTGTTTCCGCATTTTTTAGCGCAAAAGATGACACTTGGGAACACACATTTGGCCACATGAATTTCGACTCTTCATTCCAGTGGATTTGCGGTCACTGAATCCTTTTTTGAAGATCAGGTCTAGTTTTTATGCGACGCAACCGTGCTGCCAGTGACAGCACTGGCGTTGGCCGACCTCTCTGTAGTCGTCTGCAGAGAGGTCTGGAGTCTGGAATGCGTTTTATTGCATATGTAGGCAACATCTTTGGTGCTATGCCCATAGGTCACTCTGTACACCTGAAAGAAAGATATGGACACATCGAAACGGCATTGAGTCTACTCAGAAATGAAGAACCTAAATGGATCATTGGTGTCGGTCTAAAAATTGTCAACTTTTTGTTAGGGCAGCAAAGGGCTACAGAAAAATCCCTTCCTTTTTGGGCCTCTGGGACAGCAAAGCCAAGAACAGACACTGGAACTACGGCGGCGTATTGTCCGCACTTGGCCGAAGGTCGCGATTTTGAGCAGGGCATCCCCCGTGAGTTTCGGGTGCCTTGACGAACTGTTTCATAAGCCCTAGCTTGATATGAAGAGGAGGGAAAACTATTTTCTCCCATTCCACTAGAGGTTCATGAATGATGTTCTTTTCCCCAACATTGTAGCTTTCTCTAACTGGCCATTCCTTCCCAATTGAAAATTTTCGGTGGAACAAGCACGAAGTATGGCGTGCACCTGGTCGCGATTTTGAGAGGGGCATCCGTGGGGCTCCGGTGCTGCTCGGTGGCTATGCGCGTTTTTTTAGGCTGGCACAGGCGACCTCGTTCCGAACATAATTCGCCCAAAAGGGCGCTTGCCCGACCGTGTTCCACGGATATTCCACGTCTCCGCAAAAGTATACTGCTTTTTTGGCCAAAGCGAGGAAGGCGAGGAATATCCGTGGAACACGGTCGGGCAACCGCGCCCTTTTGGGCGATTTATGTTTGGAGCGAAGTCGCCTGTGCCAGCCAATAAAACGCGCATAGCCACCGAGCAGCACCGGAGCCCCACGGATGCCCCTCTCAAAATCGCGACCAGGTGCACGCCATACTTCGTGCTTGTTCCACCGAAAATTTTCAATTGGGAAGGAATGGCCAGTTAGAGAAAGCTACAATGTTGGGGAAAAGAACATCATTCATGAACCTCTAGTGGAATGGGAGAAAATAGTTTTCCCTCCTCTTCATATCAAGCTAGGGCTTATGAAACAGTTCGTCAAGGCGCTACATATTGACAGTGTCTGTTTTAAGTATTTGTGCAGCGAGTTCCCGGCGTAACGACAGAAAAACTGAAAGCCTCAAATTAGGAAGCTGATTAAAGATCATGCTTTCATTCAATCCACGACTGATATTGAGAAAAATGCATCAGGAGCAATCGTTTCTGTCGTGAGGAACTTTCTTGGAAACAGAAAATCAAAGAACTATAAAGAGTTAATTGAAGTTTTAATGGACAGTTTCCAAGTGTTAGGTTGCAACATGAGTACCAAGATGAATTTCTTGAACAGTCAATTGAATTCTTTCCGGCAAACTTGGAGAACGCGAGGGATGAGCAGGATGAACGCTTCTACCAGGCCATCAAAATCTTGGAAGATATGAAGGGGGCTGGGACGTTCACATGGTAGCTGACAAGACTGCAGCTAGAACTGGGGAAGCGGCATTCTAGCCGGTTCGTTGCACGCAAATTTGTGCGTGAATAAATTGTAAATTTATATTAAAAGTAATTTTAAATAAATTCTACGTACTTGTAATGTGTTTTCCATTACATTAACTGATAGTGGTTTAGAACTTTATCACAGGTAATATGGTTGTCCACCTTATAGCTAGTAGTAAATAGGAGCAACCGACTGCATATAAAAACGAGACCCGATAGAGATAACTGATGCCATATTTGAAATGTAATGAGTGACCTCAATTTCTCCAGAAACAGGTTTCAGAGTGTATGCAACTGACAAAAAGTTTAATTTTGTTCCCTAGTGCATAATAAACCGACAATAGGCTTCTTCTGATATTTTGAAGATAGCAATTTAATTTACCGGCAAACATGATGAATGTGTAAGTTTTCATAGTAAATTACCTGCCTGCATCTGTCCACGACATTTTTTTCTTGTTCAGCATGGGTAAAGATGTGCTTCGTTTATGGCTATTTTAGTAAAAGACAGTAGAACATTAACACTTTATTTTGTGAAGCTATATTTATGTATAATCAGTCGGATATCTTCATGCCTTAGTATATCAGTACACACTGTTATATAATGCGGGCGCAAAGTCGTAATGTATCTGTTTGTTTCCTAAATTGAAGCACTCCACCTAATATAGATCTTTGCTTCACGATAACTTCGGAATGCATGAAATGGCGTTCTTATTTCCAACACAAGAATTAACATCCAATTCTTTACACCAGCAAACTGTTCTGACGTTTTATCTGTGAACTACTGCTATTATGAGAATGATGAGACTACAAATTATAGGCTATTGCGTGACGTTTAGCATGGTATCCCAAAGACATCGCAACAAAAAATAGAAAGTAAACTGTTTTGGGGTAACTAATCTAAATTTGCTTCTTTAATGTTATTGAGGTGTTTCTGCCGATCTGTGTTTCTACTGTTCCTTCTTATTTTGCCCTGTAGTCCTGTTGTAGATATATAGAGTTATAGATGACTAATTTTTTTGAAGTTAAAACATTCATTGATGAACATTGGTATTTAAAAAACTATATATTGGTTTATGCTTTATAGAAAATGCCCAATGTCGCTTTGTTTTCTCATACGTCGCGTTGAAATATACGGTAAGGCAGTACATTTTATAGACTTCGGAGTGTTCTCTTACAGTGCTAGTAAGCCATAGAGAGCTATAGAGGATTTTTGCGACAAATCGCAACAATTTAATTGAACTGGTTGTACATTTTGGTAACTAAAGAAAGTTTAATCAAATGATAAAACAAAAATCGTAAATAGATTATAGCGGCTTCTGCTTTTTGGTCTCCAGATGACGTCACTATACTGGCCAGGGAGCAAAGGGGGTGGATTCGGAAATGTGCGAGGGGTAACTTCTGCGTAGTTATCACTCGCGAACGAAATGAGCGGTGATAATGTTTTCGTTGAAGATTTAAATATATATATATATATATACCTGTCTGTCCACCCAAGAATTGGGTAATGTTCGTAATTTTTGCAGGGAGTGTGGTGGGTTGTCCTCGATGTGACCCATACCAAAAAAACTAGGAATAGCTGGCCATAAAAATGACGGCAGTGAAATTTGCTCCCATGGTCTTACGCCACGAGGCATTCTAGTTATCCCATGCATAAAGAGATTACAGACTATCTCAGAATTATGCCTACGACAGTCTTACTATCACTTTAGGGTACGAGCATACAAACCATCTCAGCATTATGCTTGCAACAGTCTTGCTTCACTATAAAGTGCCAGCATACAAACCATCCCAGATTTATTGTTGCGGTTGTTTTACTTCCACTGCACACGAAATTAATTCATGTTTATTCTATAGACTGTCTTAATTCGCAGCAGCACATGAAACTAATGCATGTTCATTCTGTTCTTAAGACAATCTTATCTTCGCAGCACACGTGTCAATTCAACATCAGTGTTACAGCTGTATCACGTTCAAGTTATGGACACCAATAAAATAATAAAAACCTTAACGCCATGGCGCTTTTATTATAGCAACAAACACCGGGGACGAGGGCTTAAGTTAGCCTATTTTACTTGTGTTTATATGTACTGTATACAGTATTCATATTCGCACTCGCTGTTATACATGTTCGAACGTGTTCTCGTCAGCTCTCGGACAGTCGTATGAATTTGTAGTATCTTTATGTTGTTTCCTTATATGTGAGAAAGAATCACAGTATTTTAGGACAACTAGTACATTAGCTAAATATAAGATCTATGATTATCGGAGAAACGTTCTCTCTAATTCGCCATGCGGGACCAGAACTCTCCGCGAATCACTACGTGTCACAGTTCTCAAGAGCAATAAAGCACAATCTAACACATGTCCTACCGCAAGGAGAAATTCCGAGACACTGTAATAATATCTGCAGCTCACTACATGGCCCACGAGTGATCCTGCCCGACAAACTGAAGCCATTTTTTTAGACCTTCCAAAACCAGTAGTTGCCAAGGACGCAGTCGAGTAATGTGCTGGAGCCTGAACTGATCTCCCCGTAGTGCCATGCTTTAACTGTGGAGCTTCATGAGGGCAAGAACCGACTTAGATATGAAGTGGCTATGGCACCACCAAGATATGAGCAAAAATCAAGAAGCTTTAACTGCAAATGATTGTAATCCTTGTGGGTTAATAAAATGTTACGCTCTAATTTCAGCTCCTTATTGAGCTCAGAAGCCTCAGTTCTATCAGACTGTAGTCTAGGCTACATGCACAGCGAAAGCAACAGGCAAAGATGAGGCCACGTCGCCTTTGTACGCGTTTATACATACGATGCAACTTTCGTAAAGTGATGCGTCGTGCAACTCGATCGGTAGGCCACGTGTCCGTCTCTTGCTAAAGGCCCTGTCACACGAGGACGATTTAGCCGGCGTATGCCTGACGTGAAAATTGTGATGACATACGTTGAACTCTCGACGTATTTTCCATTCTTGGGCGTGTAACTAGCGCGACCATAACGTGTTCAATGTATACAAGACGTATTAGTAGTATTGTGAGTAGTAGAAGTTTTACTAGGGCATCAACGACACAATGTCTATATCGCGCCGAACTATTCCTGTGGTTTAACACAGGCTCGTGCGCGTTTAAATTATCAATGATTTTTGTCTCGGCTTTTCTGCCGGTAGGTCTCAGAGTGGTCAGTGCGTTACGGACAGGAAAAAGGCGCACGTTGAGTATCTCCAACCCCCGGGCGCGGCTGAACGCTTTCGCTTAGCTACGCCGCACAAAGGAAGGAAACGAAATACAAGAAAGTAGAAGTCTAGTGGGAATAGGTCGGCCACCTCGATTGGCAGCCCACCTCCTGAAACAGAAGGGGAAACGTTGAGAGCCTACCTAACATTACAAAGCTAACTCTGTCAGCAGGAACTGCGGCAAGCTGCAACATCTGCGGAAAAGGCACTCGGGACCCTAGGGTGTGTGAGGAATTCAGGACGTATTAGTAACGCACATAGAATGTTTATATCAATTAAAGACAACCTTCGTGTTACATATTAGGGCGTATTGCTAACGACGTAGGACAAACCTATGTCCAACGCGTCTAGCGTATGAATAACGCAGAGCAGCGATTGGACGACGGACACGTGACGTACCCTATACTGTAAAACCACTAATTACTCGAGACGATTCCAAGCAGTATCTGTCTTGTTATCGTAGTGGGAGCATCAGCATCAAATTTTTCTTAATCATGCCTCACAAAGTTTTCAGGGAACAGCTCGAAACTCCAGGTTTTTGACATTTTTCACTTCTCAGTCAACCTCTTCTGACTCCCTGAAAAAGATTGTGATGCTGGCTCAACTCTTGTTGCCTTTTTCTGGGTGGACAGACCAACCAACGCGATATCCATTCCCAGATACACAGCTATTGGCTGTTTTTACGTTTTTTATTTCAAATTTCCAAAGGTCAAAACGTCTTGGGTATACTTGACATTATCTCGACGTATTACGACTTGTGAGGAAGTTACACATAACGTGACTGAAACGGCGTCAACGATCTCATAACTTATTTCGCTCGTAAACGGAACGTATGTAACGCACGTTCACATACGTCGACAAATTTTGAACATGTTGAATATTTTGGACGAGGTCGACGTACTGCAACGAATGTCGGCGAGTTGCAGCGCGCTCTTAGCGTTACAAAGTTACCCATAAGGCCCACCACACACGGCAGGCGTAGCTGCAGAGATTCATCAGCGTACTTTGCACGCTTGCATGTAACTAAGCTGCCCGGCAATGCTATTCTTACGGAAAAACGTTTTGAGGCACACACGAAGCTGCAGCGTCGCGCTATCGTAGCTACATACCAGGAAGTAAAGAATGCAACGGGAGTACTCAATAGGACTAAAATACAACTTAGTTGTGACCGCACCTAGCAAATTTACATCACATCGACGAGTCGTAGTATTTGAGTGTGGGACCTCAGGCCTTCGTAAGTTGTTTTCTTGAACATTTCACCGTATTTTTTCGATTTATTTCATTCGATCTCCCGCTCATGACTGGCCGGCTACTTGAGCTGCAAAATATCGTAAAACGTTGTAGCAGCCGGGTTCAAGACCGCGTCAGCTAGGTTTTTTATCCGCTTCACGCCGGATATTCGCTCTCTATCTGGCAACATTTTTTCGTCAATCTCACGAGCACAATTAAGATCGTTCCTTCTTTGCCAGTTCCCTTACTGAAACGTTCTATGCATTTATTCGTAATGCTAAATTCCTACTAGTTATTTTAATAACGGTACATGATACCGTACATCATCCAATACATTAATGTAGTTTTCTTGTTAACAGATACTTTTTGATTCATGTTTTTTGTCGTATAGAGTTTGTGTTGAGTTCTCTTAACTTTTGTTACGCCCACTTTGTGGCCATTGACCTATCTTTACAACGTGCCTTAATGATGCACGCTTAGCTGACGTTGCGTACGAATTAATTGAGGATGTCGGTAAGTTTTCTGTGTGTCTTAGAAGAATGTGATTTATTGATCTATGGCAAATTTAACAGGGCTGTTTTATTTATACTCTAACTCTGCAAATACTGGAGAGTCATGCCTCCAAAGCAGTGCTCCCACTGAGGTTTTTAGAAATTCCCAAGATTCTGCCCCAAAATTTCCCAAGATCGAAGAAAAAATCCCAAGGTCTACCATAATAACAAAACATCGAAGAAATATGATACTGACGATGATTTAGTCATGATTTTCCATTTTCATCAATGTCTACAAATACAGCAACAGTGTCGTTGACCTCTTTCTCCAACTATCCAGCAGCGCATAAACTACGTCTTCTTTATCAGTGTCAAAATAACGCATCACTACTCCCAAAATTTGAGTTACTGAAATTTCTGCTTCTAGCAAATGCCATTTAGGAATAACTTTTCCTAAAATGCAATTTCATTTAAAATAACATGAACAATTTAAGTTTGTTTCATTGCTACAGACTTACAGTTGGCGATCTCACTGTCAGGCAAGGCTATTTTAAACATGATGCCAAAGTGGTTAGCAAGGGAAAAACGTATACTATGTTCGGCGAAGAATCCAACAATAATCAATTCACTTTTTGCAACTTGTTCTGAGAGCCCGGGTTGCTTTTTATCAAGAAACTGAGTGATATCCACAGATGATTGAGCGCTTTGANCGGCCCATTTAAATTATTTGTCCTGTTCAAGCCAGTCTGCAAATTCACGATCAGTTAGCCACTGAGCTTCAATTGTTTGGTTGTACGACTTAGTTTTCTTTTTCGGAAGCGATTTTATTATAAAGGGCAAACGAAGATGGATTCAGTTCACTGTTGAATATGTTTACTATAGCGCTGAGTGCCAGGCCGCCTGCACACAATACGGCGAATTCAAGTGAACACCTGGTGCGCCGCGCGCATCCTGTTAAGCGGCCCTACAAAAAGGTAACGCAACGAAACGAGAACTGTACGATGAACGAAGCAAGAGCTGCACACTGACTTTTCCCCCAAAATTGTTTTTACGTGCTTATCATCAAATATTATACTGAGTATTTGCATGATTTTATATAAACAAGTCTCATTAAGCTGAGAAATGTTGATGGTTACAGGTCAATTCGGACCCCTGGACAACTCAGACCCACCGACTCAGACCCTCCCAACTCAGACCCCCCAACTCAGACCCCACCGACTCAGACCCCACCGACTCAGACCCACCCAACTCAGACCCCGGCCAACTCAGACCCCGGCCAACTCAGACCCCCGGACAACTCAGACC
>LQNS02278091.1:16571786-16584640 GCA_001587735.2 Parhyale hawaiensis | reverse complement strand
GAATCAGTTAGATGAAATTACCACACATATTTTACAGGGACCCATACAAAGTGCGTAAGTGATCAGTATCATGGAGAAGCGTGTGTTATCATTAGATAATATCAATGAAAATGCTCTTCGTATCAAGTTTGGGGTGAGAGGTCCTCATCTCATGCGAGCCTTCACGCTGGAGCAGGAGGTCCAGAAGGTGAGTCCTAACTTGGTGACATTCTTAGGTTTAGAAATAATCTTTAGAATTATACCTCTTTTTGGCAGGGCGTGATTTTGCCTTTCTGCTAGAAATAACACTGCATGTTTATATGTCACTACTAGCATATGACTCACTCTGCGTAGAATGGGTAATTAATATTTTGTTTTTCAAACGTTTGGGATGTGTTTCCTTGCAGCATTGTTGCAAGATAGTTCGAACTTCCTTCGGTTAACTTTCGGTACCTTCTTTTGCATCACAAATTAAGTTTGTGCGTCTGTGCCATCGTGATATGTGCGTTTTTCATAGCTTGCAGCTAAATCTTATACATAGGGTCACGATCATAGTATAGGTATCTGCATAGTATTTGTGTATACCAGTGCGAACCAAGCTATTTTATCTTTCAAGCTAAGGGGTGCGCTTGAAAGCTTCTAGCCTAATAAGTAACATTTATCATCAATTTTCGAGCATTAATTAAATAAGATGAAACTACTGACGAGTACCGACGAGATGCGAGGTCGAAGACAAGAAAACGCATTCAGAATTTTTCAAATAGTTTCCAGCATGAGCTGGTCATTAGCAAAAGAATTAAATTTGGGGCTGCGAGATGAAACATCGACCACTATGAAGTGACCTTCTGCCACCTCCATCACCAGCAGCAGCGGCAGCCTGTAGCTTGGCTACAACAAGTACCTGTTGTTGCAGGCTGGCCTTGGTAACTAGTCTCAGTAGAATGAAGAGCAGCCGGCACATGTGGGTAGTGAGTCTACTGCCTTCAGTACACTCCTCAGCCAGCATTAGCCATTCAGACTGGTGTACAATCATCTCCACTAATTGCCAACTACGACCTATTGGCAAAATTATTTCTCCCGTAGATGCTGCGGACCCTAGGACACATGGCAGTTTTTTCTTGTGGCAAAACCGTTGACGAACATGACGGCTATTGAAACTGAGAGAATTATACTGCCACATAGAAACTAGGTATATCCCTGTAGTAGTATAAGATCCCTGCGCCCCCTGTAGCAGGGGGCAGGAGATCTGACGCCCGCCCTGCGCATGGATGCACGATGGGAATATCTCTGTAGGCCGCAGCAACAGCAGCGAACTACTAACGTTAATGTTAGCATTATGACTATTGAGTGATGAATTGTTACTATAAAGCGACAGTTATTAACGTGCGAATAGATTTATAGATATTTCAACTTGTTCTCCCTGATGTCCAGTGAATTCTTTGCCCGTGGTGCTCTGTTAATAGATACCTCATTAATTGAAGGTTGATGTAATATTGGTTCATATCTACCTACAACAATCAAGGGACTGTGACAAATAAGCATTGCTTAAAAATGTGGTTTAATACTTTATTTCTTTGGAGAAAAGTATCGCTAGCAATTACCGATCGCGGAATTTAATTCAAAGCTAAATAAAATTTCCACGACAACGACTCCGTGACCGCGATTCGTTCGTGTAACACGAAATCTTCAGTCACGGATTACTTATTATATGGTCTCGTTTCAGGATACTTGAAGGAGCTAACAGATGTACATCAATGGAACGTTAAAAGTGCTTTTATAAGTAAAGATAGTACCGCATTGTGAATCATATGAAATAACTGTCCAGCCTGGAGGCTGTTGTGGTTATGTCATAGAAATAGCCTTAAAATCGAAGAAACAACTACTACTACCGTATATACGATCGCATGCTCAGCGATGTTCATTGTCCAAAACTACCGTAATGATAGGAAATCGGTTCTGTACGTCTCTGAGGGAAGGGAGAATCTTCCCTTGCACTAGTAAATACGAAGTAGTCTTAATATTGATTACGGAAACATCGCATGTTTAGCAGATGTTACTATCCAGAAAAGGGTAATGCATAAATCAGCGCATTATTTTTTCTGTTTTTTAAGAGAAAATTACAAATTTAGCTCTTGAGGGCATACATCTTTAATGTTGCTGCTGTAGTTCTGGTAGGCTGCATCTTGTCGTCACTGCACACAAGCTCTCATCAATGCAGCGAATTATACCCCCTGCATTGCCATGCAAACGAGTATATACAGAAACATATTTCGCTCTTATGACAGTGAATGTGCTCTCCATACATTCTATGAGCTGGGCAGTGGCCTCACGCTGTGGATGGCTGGGCTGTGACCGATCGACAGAGACAGTGTCCCCAGCAGGGATGGGGGACTTGGAACCATCTGTTGTCACCAGCAGCTCTGTTGCAAGAGTAATATCCTGGGGTCACATATGCATTTCTACACCCAGCTGGTTGCAAGAATGAGCAGCTCACGGGCCATCTCGATGTATATTTGAAATCGGTAGCATAGATACCGTGGCATGAATGACGTCCGAGTCTCGCATTCTTGTATCAAGTTGTCTGTGTAAAAGCCTAGTGTAAATCAATAATGCTGGGGACACACTAGGCATTTACACAGACAACTTGATGCAAGGATGCGAGACTCGGACGTCATTTACGCCACCGCATCTATGCTACCGATTTTAAGTACGTATCGAAACGGCCCGCGAGCTGCGCATCCCAGCAACCAGTTGGGGAGTAAAAATGCAGATGTGGCCAGGCATAAGAAATGCTGAGGAGTGCGTTCTCATCTCTTCTTCCACTCCTCCGGCTGGGCCTCAATTGGCCGCACGTGTCCACCTCTAAACACTAACCACAATAGGAGATCTTAATTTGCAAATACCCTAAAAACTGGCGTGTCGGCTCGTAATTTGGGAATTAGTTTGCATGAGCTGCGTGCATATCCATGACTGTATGTATATGACGGAGCTACGCTTGTCACGTTGTTAATGGCAGGCGTGTTCGGTGGTTGTAGCACTCTCCTCGTCCATGCATGTCTTGATTACTCCGAAAACGTCGAATATCAGTAAGAAATAATAATTTCTGGCAAGTGTAATCCTACGTGAGAAACTAAGTTGTGGTTCGGTCATCTAACGCGTATTTGCTGCCAATTGCTTACCAAGTTCTTCTTCACGACGCTGAACTCTCTACTGAGCAGGGAGCTGAACTTCCATTCGATGAAGTACTTTGGGCGAACGTTGGAGATGCGCAGGCCATGGGCCAGCAGCCCAACACCTTCATACGACAGGTGACCTACAGGCGGCTGTACGGTGATGTTAATTTTCTGCTACATTTTCTCTATTGAAGTTCTGCACACTTCCTAATCTCTTTAATTATTTTTCAGATGTGGAGTCTATTTCCTATCCCAAATATTAGGATCCTATGAGCAAAGCTACCGCCTTCTTTCCCTGTATTTTCATGCAATTGTCCCAAATCACATAATATGGGAATTAGATACGTGGAAATTCGAGCCTCGAATGAACAGTCGTAGGAATGAATATGTATAGTAGCTTCCAGCAATTGGTGCCTACCATGCTGTGTAAACTACGAAATGTGACTTTTAATTTCCAAATGATCCGATGGGCTGTACTGACTTTGATTGAAAATATTTTAAAAGATACTATCCTACAGCATTTCGATCTCGTCTAAATATATGAAAAATATCTTAGTATTAGGTTTTAATTTTGGAGAACACATGAAGGAGGAGGGCAATGCTGGGCATCCATGAAAGTCCTTAACTCAGTTCCATTCATAACAATATCGCCAATCAAGTACTTGGATGTACTGCATCCAGCCGAGCATAATTCGTTATCGGTGAAAGCGTATCGATACAAAATATTTCCCTAATTTTTGACAGTCGAGTACAAATCATATTTAACAATATTGCGGTTATTTCGACGTGAAATTGGCCCTAACAAAATACTAACTTATGACGTCCCAGGTAGCTTAATTTGCTGCTGAAATGCTCATTAAATTTGCACTGTGCTACAAACTATTAATCAGCTTTAGTTATAGTTAGGAAGTTTGAGCCGACGTTTCCGAGAGGAACGATATCATAAAGGAAAGAGCAAGGAGTATATAGTGTGCCAAGAGAAACGGGGAACCCATGCACGAAGGTGTTCCCACACAGGATCTACGCGGATGGGAACAGCAAGTCGGGAAAGAAGAGAAAGAACAAAATAAAACATGAGCAAGTAGGAGTATGAAATCGGGAAGGAATCAAAGTGGGCACGAAAGAGGGACGTCCAGAAGGCCTAGCTAATGGCTGAGGTAATCTACCTACACGGGATTATCAATCAGCTTTGAGTTTTTGGAATAACTGGGTGGTAATTCCTTCGCATTAAAATACAAAATATTATTTTACAACTGGACCACACTCAAACTTAATACCTTTGTCTAAGACTTTGGTCATGAATAACATTTTCGTCAGAAATGCTTAGTTTTCGGAATATTTGACTTTGAAGTTCCCGCTTGCCCAGTGTAATGGAAAACCTCCTTCTATAGGATTTTTGGGTTCAGTTAGGTAAGGTTCGGTCAGGTCAGGTTAGGTTAGGTTAGGTCAAGTTAGGTTAGGTTAGGTCAGGTTAGGTTAGGTGAGGTTAGGTTAGGTAAGGTTAGGTTAGGCTTAATTAGGTGCCTATGGGGTCGCCTGGTATTTTTTTCCCGTATAAAAACAATGGGAACTTCACAGTCAAATATCTCAAAAACTTAGCATTTGCGACCAAAATGTTATTCATGAAAAGGTCTTAAAATGCCTTCTTTTACCCAAATATGTTAACTAAAACTCCAAATTCGAGTGTTGTCTACTAGTAAAATTTGATCAAATACAGTAGGTATATTTCTGTGCAGTAAATTTGTAACTTATTTCGACGGATGAACGAAGCACATTATTATATCTATGGAACTCACTACATAGGAAGACAAAGGATAAATAATTGTCATTAATACGGGGGAAATATCTAGATTCTACAGAATACATTCTGTGTTACTTTCAGAAAACAAAGCTGCTTAATAATTTGTCTTGCAGTGTACGATTGTTGTATTTTCAAGGAATGTATACGCTATTGGGTCAATACAGTGCGCTATGATATCGCAAACTATTGAAAGGTGTTACCTGTTTAAAAAATAAGGATTTCCTCTTAGTTTTTAACTTCAGTGAAAGTAATAAAAAAAAGTGTATGAGTGGACGCCTGCTCAGTACGTATATTCAGTTCATCTTAGTGATGTCACTCCAGGTGCTAGCGATCTGCGCCCTGCCCAGCCTACTGGACGACCCCAGACTGCCAGCAGACGCCAAAGCTCGAGCCCGGCAGTTCCTGGACTCCTGCGCAGGCAAGACCGTCGGGGCGTATCCCGCCTCCAAGGGGGTCCCGCTGGTCCGCCGCTGTGCTGCTGAGTACATCGCCAGGCGGGACGGAGGCGTCCCTGCTGACTGGCAGAATGTTTACGTCACTTCGGGGGCTGGAGAAGGTATCGAGGTACGCAGCAATGATCACAGAGGGACAAATAACTTACATCGGCTACACTTATTGGTCTTCGACGTGTCTGTCTTTTCATTCCTACTTTGCACTTTGTCTACTTGTTCCTACCATGACTGTGGTGCTGTTCTTCTGACAGCCTTTGTGTGCTCTTTGCACGCCTCTTGACGGACATTGTTTTCTTCTTTCCATTCCTGTTTGCTTTATTCTTCTCTGCCTACTTCCTCTGACATTCATTGTTCTGCTCTTCGCATTTCAGCTGACCCTGTTCCGCTGTTCTTACTTTCTCTCCCAATCTTCATTGCCTTTTCAATCTCTTTCTCAGTTTACTATTCATTCGCCCAGTGCTCCTCCGCATATGAGTTTCTTATATTCTCTTGTTGTACTATGTGTCTTGCACTTTTTTTTTCTAGAAATGTCGTAGTAGCAGCTTATAAGGAAGCTAAAATTCATGCATATAATGACAATAAACAACTCTGTGCTAGAAATACGGGCATTCTTTTAGTGATAAACTACATTACTAAAATATACGGTGTTAAATTTTGCGCTGTCAGTGCTCACTGCCTTTTTTTTCTATGATGGAGATACATGTAATAAAGAACAGTAATACGCAAATAACAATAATACGATGTCGTTGTCTAGCATACAAGCGCTTGCTTTGTGTAAAAATACAAACAAATAATTTCCAGTCAGGTATGTATTGCAACTTCTTCGACTAAGCTTCATGCTGGAAGCAGCTAAGAACATCGCATTATCCATATTAGGAGGTAAACGAGAAACGTACCAGACACTGCCGGACCCGCACAAGCTTCTCTGGCATGCACCATGGTTCGAACACAACATAACATCACCACCACTAAATTACCTTGACAGCCAGATGAGGAGACACAGATTCATCCAAGGAACACCGCGCTGTTCCCTCTACAGCTACGCTTCCTCTACTCTACCGAGCGGTGAAAGGATATCACGCACTTTTCTACTGTCTGATCCATGTCTACTATTTTCAGATCCTTCTTTACCTGCTGTCGTGCAGCGCCGATGGGAGTAAGGCTGGGGTTATGGTGCCACTACCTCAGTTCCCTATCTACTCGGCTTTCGCTAAGAAGTACGGGCTCACTATGGTACGTAGCCGCACTACTACGGGCTCACTATGGTACGTAGCTGCACTACTCAATCAAGTAATGTATGGATGCTTGGTATTGATTCTCTCAAGTGCAGAGTTGGTCTTGCCCTTTTCGCGGTAAGTTGCGCCCTGCTCCAGTATTGGGGCCTGCACCCTGCGCCGCTCTGCCAGTTTCTGGAGCATTTTCGCCCCTGATAAAGTATTGCATCTGAACGCAGGGTGCAGATTCTAAAAGAACAGCCCAGATTTGCTGAAATTTCTTTATGATGTAATTGATTTTCTGTAATTATTTTTATGTTGCACATTCATGTTCTCAGTGTTTGGGTTTAGTATTAGGCTAGTTCAGTTTTATTTACACGTACGGAGTTGTACTGAGCTTATCGAGGATGCAGTTTGCAGCTGTTTCATATTTTTTGTTTCCCCGTCACTAATTTTGTTTGTCATTTAGTAAAGTTTTAATTACCAAATACTACTGTCTCGATAGGAGGGAGCTGTTTGTTCTCGTTTGCAACGCGTTGTGGCTTTGTTCCTAAAAATGTAGTTTTATTTTTTGTTATATTATGAGCAGTCGATTGTGATATATATTTGCGACAAGCAGTATAATATGGTTTAGCCTTGTCAACAGCGGAGGCCCTGAGCTATTCCGTATCAGGATATTTACATTTCTTGCATGAGTGACAGAATGGTGATATTTTGGTACCGTAATGTCAGTAGCCCTCCCTCCTCCTGCCCATTAAAGAGTTGCAAACATCCTGGTGTGACTCCAAGCTACGTCTCCACTCTAGTAGACACGAGCCATTTCTACCTGCTGACTGTGCTCGTATTTAGGACTGCGTAGAAGACTGTTTTTAAGCGAAGCGTTATAGTGTTCATTCAAACGAGCAGTAAATTCCGTAATGCATAGCTATGTTTGAAATTGTTTAAGCTTCATAACCGTTATACTAACACGTGTTGTTATGGAAACTATACTGTTCTTGTAATTTCCTTGGATATCGGACTTTGAAATCAAAAGCTAGTGTTATCCTTGATGTGGATTAGTAGTAATTCCAGGCTCGAATTTTACTAGAGTAAAAGTTTAATAGCGCATGTCATTGTTCTCGGCTTTATACTACAGATCAACTACTACCCAGACGAGAGCCAGAACTGGGCTCTGGATGTGGGGGAGCTGGAGCGGGCGATCTCTGAGGCCCAGGGCAAGTGCACACCACGGGCGCTGGTGGTGATCAACCCCGGCAACCCCACGGGACAAGTGTTACCTCGCTCCAACATCGAGGATATAATTAAATTTGCTTACAAGAATAATGTCTTCATCATTGCNCCCCACGGGCGCTGGTGGTGATCAACCCCGGCAACCCCACGGGACAAGTGTTACCTCGCTCCAACATCGAGGATATAATTAAATTTGCTTACAAGAATAATGTCTTCATCATTGCTGATGAGGTAAGCTGTGTTGATCACTTGATTAGCTTGCCTAGTGTATGCTCAGAAGGTGAATACGCATCAGTAAATGTTTTCAGCGTTCATTTTAATATGGAAAAAAGTTATTTTTGCCCCTGGAGTTACCTCCGGACATAAATTAACGTCACAAACATATACTGTATTTCATATAATATTGCTACGCATGTTCTGCGTGTACGTATCACGAGACGTATGTTTAGCGTTTTACTTAGGTGGATTTGAAAAATTACGGGCACATCTACTCCGTATATGGACTGGAAAATCATTTAATTTAATATAGAGAACATATCTTAAGACATGATGCAATTCATCATCGCTAACTGAAATTCTATTTTATTTGTTCAAGTTATGACAGTATTTAGTGCTTCTTATTAGCTGAGGTAGTGTTACGTGCAGCGATAGTCGTTTGGAAAGAAACGCGATATACCATGTAGACTGTCGTATACCGATTAGCTGTTACTTCCACAGGTGTACCAACAGAACATTTTTGCTGCAGGCGTGGAGTTTTTCTCCTTCAAGAAAGTAATGAGCGAAATGGGCAACCCTTACGCGAGTATGGAACTGGCCTCCATCATGACCGTGAGCAAAGGTAACATGAAAGTAAAGCTTTAGATTTTGTTTGCAAATGTAGAATGAGATTTGCCTATTCGTCATACACAATACGTTAGGAACCCAAAATTTTCCTGCGGTTGGGTACAATGGTGCAAGTGACTTCGAGTCTTGCGGAAACTTGAGATGTAGCTAGATAGTTCTTCACCCCCTTCCCCAAATTGCGACTAGTTGTGGCTGGTGGCCTTGCTCTTTTGACAAGGCCGCAAATGACTGTAAGTGCCCACCTCAACCAATTTATCGCTCTAGTATGAAGTATTTTGAGCCACAACTACAGATATCTCATACTGCAGCTCACACGATCTGGCGATGAGGTGAGCGTTAGTTTTTACCCGTATACTCTCAATAGATTTTGCAAATCAAATAATACCACGTTGGTTTTATGCCTAAAATACTTCCTATGATCCGTCATAATGAATCGCAAATGGAGTACTCGGAAAGATGACATAACTTTTTGGATTTATTCTTTACTGGATTTATTTTACTGAGTAATAATTGAACTTTTCAGGGTTCATGGGCGAGTGCGGGCTACGGGCAGGCTACTTGGAGCTCATCAACTTTGCAGAGGGTGTGCGTGGCATCGTCTCCCAGATATTCGACGTCACCTGCTGTAACATCCTCGGCCAGGTGGGTGAGATATCACCTATTTAGGGGTAACCAGTAACATGTTATGTACTCGTCGGAAGTAAGTTGAGAAACCCGAATTTCGAGCATACAGTCTTCAGCTACATCCGAATCACATGAGGGACCTTCGAAAAATTCTACACAAATGAAGAAAATCATTACAGAAAATTACTAATTTCTGCGATATTGAAAATCTATGGCCTTTGCTAAATGAGGTAGTTTACTACACAAAATAGTTATACGTATTATGTTGCATGGAGAATAATGGGGGCTTCCCGGTGTTGCAAATGCTTCATTTGGGTTGCATTACCTGTCCGTGGGAGCTCAAGCGTGAAGTTTTAATAATAAGAATTTAAGAGTAAGTTCCAGAATACTATAATGGGTCACATATACGATCCGTGAACACCCATGCTTACTGTCATCGATCAACATTATCATTTATTCATCCTGAATAAACATTTCAGTGGATTCGATTCCGTTGTCATTTTTTTTATGAAAACGTTACTGCCTTAAAGAGATGTTTAGATACTTGAAAACACGACGGTCTGTGATTGAAAATCTGGAGAGTATGGAGGATGTGGAGTGAAATCTAGTATCCGAAATCGGCGACTCTCATCAACAGTATCTTCGCAATATGTTACCATAAAACATTTTTATAAAGCAGAGTAGGACTGCGACGGTTTACTATTAACTGCAGACCTCATTTTCTCGGGTGAGTAAACCCCCAAAATTGATCTCATTCAGGCAATTATCATTATCAGCGAATAGTGGTAAAGTGCAGAAACGCCACAACAGAAACAAGAAGCAATGAGACGTCTGCAGTTATCCGCCCGAACCACAATCGGATGACCGTCTACAAAGCGGAGTGGCAGATATACAAGGCAACTAACAATGAAGGCCTCAGTCAGAGTTGTCGACTGATGCACTATTGGGAAATCCTTTGAAACTGTTTCCAGGCTATAGATGACTGAGCTTGAGAAAAGAAAATTTGTTCGACCAATAGCGTCTTGGGCGGTCAAGAGTGAAGGAGGAAAGAGCTCGAGGGCCGTGGACAGACCTCTACCAACTGTTCGCATGCAAGAGCAAAATCAAGAGCGCTGTCGTCCTGTTCTTAATAATTTGAAAAGGCATATGAACAGCACTGTCATTTTCTCATGCGAGCCCAACTTGACGGAGAATGCAGTAGTGCACAAGCAGAACGATGACTCGATTTGTGGGCTTCTGCCATAACTTCTCGGAGATCCGCTACGTGTCAGAACCCAAACAAGATGTCTCTCTGATGCTTTGGCCTCGATGAGGCTGCCTTTGACGTCCTACTTTTGTGACTGAGCATAGGAGAGCAGATATCTCAATTCTTTCTGCTTAAGTTAAGGCATACTTGCACCTTACCTCTATTTGCTTCTGATGAAAACTGTTAAAAAAGGGTAAATTTCAAGGTACTGCAACGGTGAATTATTTTTGCATTTGAAGTTCAATCACGAAAAATATGTGTAACAGGGTTCTACAAGTCGCAATATATTCTGTGATATCCTATATTAGAAAAAAAAAGACAATAGGAATAGTTCTTTACCGAAAGTAGGTGTAAAGTGAAAAAATTCTCTCGTGATAAATTTATATATGTTTAACGAAAACTCATTACTTTATCGGGTGCTTGAATACCGTTTGTAAAATTTTCAACAAGTGGTGCGGAAAGATAAATTTTAATGCAACAGAAACGCTGAGCCTTCATTTTTTGTGCCTATAAAGTTTTGGGAAGTTGTGTTCGCTATCCAGGGCAACGAAAAAAAAAAAGAAATTAAGATATGTAAAGGTTATCTTTTTACTTCCATTAGTTGTAAGCGCAAGGGTGATAAACGGAATCAGGTTAGCGCACTGCCGAGCGAGCGGCGCTTGCGTGCGGCGGACGTGCGAAGCGATGACGTCTTAAAAACTTAGCACGTTTATCAGTTGTTGTTTTGCATTGTTACCTCCGCCAAGGACGTTATTTTTTCGTCGTGTTTGTCTCTCTGTCTGTCTGTCACCAAGATAACTCAATAAGTTATGAACTGATATGGACGAAATTTATAGGGATTGTTAGGTGTGTTAGGAGGAACAGATGATTAACTTTTGGTGAAGATATGCCCATCCGTTTAATTGTTTGTTTGCCTGCCTCATTTTTCTCAATGCCATAACTCAAAAAGTTACCGATGGATTTTTATGAAATTAACATGGGTTGTTAGGTATAAAATATTGAGTAAATGACGAAATTTTGGTAATGATCCGTTTGTTTGTTCGTTCGTTTTTCGCTGTTTTTAATTTTTATGCTAGTTAGCACAATTACTCAAAATATAATGAATGGATCTTCATGAAATTTCTACGGGTTGTTTGTAATGTTGACAGACAATATTGTTCAAATCTTGGTGCAAATCGGTTAGTTTGTTTGTATGTTTGACTCATGCTTGTCATAGCGTTTGTTAGTAGTATAACTCAGAAAGTTATGAACGGATATTCAAGAAAACTGCACAAGCTGTTATTACTATCAAAAGGCACAACTGATTAGATTTTGGAGTTTATACAAAGAAAATTATTGTTTCAGAGCCAATTTGAATTTTTTGCTACCGTTGCCCCGCTTGGCGGAGGTATGCGCTCTCAGAGTGCTTTAGTTTCTTCATAATTTCATTTGGGTCTCCAGAGTGTCCCACATGTTCTATAATCATCATAGCTGCACAAAAACATGTTTCAAGATATCTACGAACTTTTTTTTTAGCTCTCTGAAGGATAAAATTTTGAAAGAACCTTGGTTATAAAGCTTGTAAAAAATGCAGATGAATTAAACGGGAAAATGCCGGTATGTATTAGAAGCATTTTCAGAACCGAGTTTATCGTCTTTAAAATGCAATAAATCAAGTAAGTTTTATCGAGAGTAATATGGCATTCTAAAGATGGATTTATATGAGTGAAAACCGTAATGTTTTCGATTCATTTACGTCTCCTACCAGTGATCTGCTATCCTCTATAATTTCTAACCGCTGCAAAATTGGCTCAGATGCGAGCGATTGAACGCCGAGATAAAAGAAGTTTTTAACAAGAATGGTAAGAAAAACATCAAAGGACAAAAAAAAAATTACTTTCCTTCCGGCGAGGTTATGCTAAAGACAAAGTCTATATAGAATACGCAGAAGCTATACAATTGCTCGGTAAATTAGATAAAAAAAAACATCAGCTGCTATACGCTGCGCGCGTTACAGCAGCATAACAGGTGGGTGGCGTCCGATTTGCGTTAACTAACTTGCAAAAAAAAAAAAAAACTACCTAACCGTATTCCACATACCTAAACTGTCTCACGGAATCACAGAATGATGTTGGTGAAACTAGGGAATGTTAATTCCGTGATTTGTCCAATGATGCTGTAGTTTTACGATGAGGAGTTCACTCTCGAAGAGGGCCAGCTAACCTATATCTTCTAAATTTCACATCCCACTTTTCTCCCTATTTTGAATTACCTTTAACCGTGCTAACTAGTGTTAATTAGTTCGCTACACCC
>LQNS02278091.1:16549946-16571014 GCA_001587735.2 Parhyale hawaiensis | reverse complement strand
TGCGAAATTTAAACACGTACTGGACGCATGCTTACTGAAAGTGCCGGATAAACCTGCTGTAAGCGGCTACGTCAACTGTGGGGATAACTCGTTGTTAGCCACCCCGCTGGTCACGGACTGCAGTTCACCTCTGCACAAGATGGGCGGCGTGCATAACGTCGCCTGGACCTCGTCCGAAGTATCATCAAAGGTCAAAGGTCAAAGGTCAAGGCTGCTATACGCTGAGCGCGTTACAGCAGCATAACAGGTGGGTGGCGTCTGATTCGCTTTAACTAACTTGCAAAAAAAACTACCTAACCGTATTCCACATACCAAAACTGTCTCACTGAATCACGGAACGATGTTGGTGAAACTAGCGAATGTTGAATCGGTGCTTTTCCAATAATGCTGCAGTTTTTACGATTAGGAGAGGCGGATATGTTAACGACACGTACGCGACGGCACAGCTTAGGCTAACATTTTACCGAAACTCTCCGACCTGGTGCGTGCCTCTTACGGAAAAAACCTAAATAATAATAAAACTTTATCCTTGATAGAGCTAAAATAGTTCGTAGCTGCTTTGACATATATTTTTGTGCAACTATAATGATTGTAGGGCATGTAGGATATTCTGGAGGCCCAAATGAAATGATGGAGAAACAATGTAAAATAGCTGCGAATTACCGTACTTGAACATTATGACGTCACACGCCTCATTACCCATGATGCACTACAGCTTGGCTCCGCCCCCTGGGTTAACCTGTTAGTCTCATAATCCTTACTGTAAACGTATCCCGAAAACGCTCCATTGTCTTATGAAAGGACAGTTCTACTGTGCACCAGCCTACACCATTTATCAGAACATGTTACTGCTTTTATTTTCCTACTGCGGTGATTTAGTGCTATTATTGCTGTATTAGCTAAAATAGGCTGGGTAAGGCGTTACTTTCAACAGACCATTGCATATGCAGTTTATATACTGTTAAACTAAGCCGTATTCTACGCAGGCCGCCCTGTTTTGCGCTCTCAATCCGCCCCAGGAAGGCGAGGCCTCGTATGAGAGCTTCGAAGCAGAAAAATCAAGTGTCCTGAAGTCGCTGGCAGAGCGCGCCCAGCTGCTGATGACAACCTACCACTCCGCCACGGGGGTCAGCTGCCAGGCTATACAGGGAGCTCTCTACAGCTTCCCAAGGCTGGAGCTGCCTCCCAAGGTGACTTTCTTTTAAATAGTAATGTACTCCTACTCTCGATGTTATAATAATAAGCTTGCTTTCTTAGTGTCAATTGTTCTACAGCGCAATAGCGCTTATTTACTTTGCTTATGTGCACAGTATAAGAATTTCCTGCATAGAAAGCTTTTTATTGATCGTATCAGTTCTCGTGATTTGTTACTGCCGTGTTTGTCCATGCAATGGAAGGTAAAAGCATCATTGTTAACTGTGCAGAATCGATAGCCCTCCTGAGAGTTCATACCTAACTAACACTTGTTTTCACCACTCGTCGCTTGTGAACTTCATTATCCTTGTGTTACAGGCCATCGATGCAGCGAAACAGGCCGGCAAGACACCGGACGAACTGTATGTGCACGAACTGCTGGAGGAAACTGGAGTTTGTGCTCTGCCGGGCAATCTCTTGGGGGAGCGACCGGGCACCTACCACTTCAGGTGCGACCTTCTAATGTTAATTATACAGTATGCACATCTACTAATCTCTGTAAGTTACTTGTTTTGGTACTTTCATCCACATAGATTAGTAATGGCCAGGTACAAAACAAAAGCGAAGGATTTGGTGTATTATTCAAGGGCGCTCACTCAGCCGAATTTTTTATTATTACCTAATGGACTAAGAGTTGGTTAGCTGTAGAAACTTTTGTGTGTGAGAAACGAAGAATAAAATAAATAGTTGAAAAATTCACCAATATTTGCTGCACGTTTAGGGAGTGCATATAAAAAAGTACTCAAGAGCTATTGTTGTAAGTCAGCTGACAGTAACGTGTTCGTTTGTAATGCTACTCTCATCCTAATTATGTAACAACCTTGTGGCTCACAGAGCGTGCCATCACTGAGCAGTGTATATTACGAGTATTTCTAAGTAAAAAAATGGTTCCTAGGTGATACTTACGACTTGATTTCATGTCTCTTGCAGGATGACACTCCTGCCCCCAATGGAAAAGCTACAGAAATTTGCGAAGCAGTTTAAGGTGTTCAACGAAAAATTCATGCAGAGGTACTCATAAGGAAGAAGATAAGGTCTATCATCGTGCGGTATCTGTTCAACCCAACACACACAGGTTGTTCCGCTTTGTACAGCTAACGTAAGAAAATGCAAAAGGATGAAATGGAAGGAAAATCACATGATTTAGTTCCTGCAAAACTTACTGAACACTCGAATATATATAAGTTTTACGTTGAAAAAACTCACGTTCTATTTAGCATGACTCTCAACTCAACTCGACCCGTGTTCAATAGAGTTAGGATGCAATAGCTTTGAAATATGGCGTTGTTTCTCTTTCTTTTCTTTGAATACTTCTTATTGTTAAAGAAAAAAATTAGCACACCTGAGCACCAAAAGACAGATAAGTCTAAATGAAGCGCTCGATAACTCATGTCCTCTGAAGCGCTAGTATGTCGTGGCCACCCGCGTATGGATTGCACGAGCAACTGCAAACGAGGATGAGCCGTGGTAAACTTACAGACTTTGAGTTTACTGTACGATGAGCATTTCGTTCGTTGTTTTGAAATATATATATATATATATATATGCATAGAGGTGGTGACATCGATACAGTGGCATGAACGACATGAGTGTTGATCATCCTAGCATCACGTTGTCCTATAGAATGGCCGCAAGAGTCACTCCCGGCTGACTCACTCGCCTCTAGCTTCATCCCACCGAGCACAACCTGGTGGCAGCAAATTCCATACTGGCACAGATAGGGGTATGGAACTCGGGACCAAACTGGTGGGTTCGACGACGAAGAACCCTATGTAAAGAAAATATACAATCACTTTTAGTGACATATAAGTTACTAGTTCCGTGTGCGAAATTTTGTAAGTATCAGAACAGCACATGGGGTTGACATTAAGAGCTTGGCGTAATACTTACATATGGTATTTCGTAGCTTGTGTTCGAAGCGTTTTTCACTGCTGACGAGCCAAAGGGTTCTCGAGCGTCATGAGAGCTGGTCGAGCATGCCAACGCAGGCTCGTTATCTGCTCGAGACATGTGTACACTAGCTATTATTTCAATTTTGTGGTAGATATTTTTATAATTTTTGCCGTACGACTACGGCGTTGTTGGTCAAAAGTGTTGACAGAGAATGTATTTAAAAATTACATTAAAATCCTGTTTTGAATAAAAATTGAACGGTGAACTCATCAATATGTTAAGATAACTTGATTTACTCGATAATATTTGATACTTGTGTTTAAAATTTATGTACATTTATTTTATTTCAAACTTCCACTGGCTCTTAGGAGGGTCAAAGGTGTTCGTATATTGCATATTAATAAGAAGAGTGAAAAATATAGCTATTAACAATATTTTTTGAAACTGTAACTCATGACATTAATTACCAAACAATAATATGAATAATGAGTGAGTGAGAAATATTATGACAAAAACAGAACGAAACTTGTGAAAATCCTTCTCATTGGTTGATTCTCTTCCTTTGTTTTTTGTCAGTTTGAACAATCTTTGATAAACAAAAATGTCAGCTTCTTAACAGGTGAAACTTGATATAAAACATTGTAAATGCTCCTCCATAGCTTGTATTTATAAAAAAAATTGCACCGTTCTCATAAACCCTCATTTCACCACTTCCTCTATGGAATAAAGATTCTGAATGAAGTTTAAATCTGGACTCTGGGGAGACATCTCCATGAGTTTTTCGTCTGTGATACCTTGATCTGCAAGCCATCGTTTAACCATTTGCAATGTACGGCTAACAGCATTGTCCTGCTAAAAAAATAAAACTTATTTTAATATCATCGCGAGGAATAGTGAACCAGGCTACAAAGTTGCCGACAGTACAGTAAAGAGTAGAATCCATTTTGAGGTCATCTGGTACATGAATACCTCCGATAATTTAGTCATAGAGGATTCCAACTCTAGAACATAGCTACACCACCTCCTTGCTGCCGCTTGTAATGCAAACGAGCCCTTGCGCACATAGCCAGCAATTCTCGCCGCCATCCGTCAGAGCAGGCAAGTGTGGCTCGGGTCTCGCCGTTCCAAATATCGGTTCAAAAATCTGTTTTCAGATGTTTTGGAGCCCAGGAGAGAAGAAGAGGGATTTCAGTAAATTCTTATTCAGAATACGATTCCAGGTTCGTTTAGATACGTTTTGTGACTCCGGCTTAGCGAAGATTTCCTCACTGGCGCGGAGCAGGTTTTGAGGTTATGATCCTATATTTTTCCTAAATGAATACACTGATTGTTACTCTCGGTCTGCCACTCATATGTTTTCGCTGCTCAGCTTTACCTTCGTTATCAAATGTTTTCACTGTACGATGATCACGCATCGTTTAATAACTTTCGAAATTTTCAGTGTACGTTGATTCATACAGTATTGATACATCACAATTTTAGCTTTTTCATATGCTGTTAACATATTGCCTCTAGTTTCTGTAATTAATTCTAAAAGTTTGCAAACACGTTTAGCCCGCCTGAATATCACTAACATCTGAAATAACATAATAAATATTAGTTTAAACAGGAATTTAAACGTTCTCAAGTAAATCAAGCTGTTTTAAGTCACTGATCAAGTCACTATTCAATAGTAATCCAAAACAGGTTTGCAATGTTGGAAAGTACCTTCTGCAAGAACTTCTGACCCGCATTGTGTATGACCAATGCTGTTTGACTGATTAATGATATGAACGCAAGATTTACCGCAACTGAGTCTCTTCAGCACTTATGGTAGTTAATGACGTTGTTAGTGCGGTGGAGAGCTAGACTGCTCACGAGACTTGTCTTACAGTGTTATAGTTGTACTCACGCACAGACAAATGAATACACGCGAGCATTTTTTAGTATTTTTAAGACAACGACACAGTCGATCATTTGCCTGCTTACATCATATGTTCGTAGCTATGATGCCAGTGTTAGGGCCAGTTCACACGGCCCTCATTTCAATACGTTCAGTGAAACTGATGGACGCGGCGATTCGATGGAAGCGGCTGCATCAAATGCGGGAGAAGGAAGGATGAAGCACGTCCCATTTTTGAACGCATGGCGTAATTCAAGATCAGTAAACAGATCTTATAAATACAGAATTAATTTTCTATAGCATTTTGAATCATGAAAGGTGGACAAATTTTTTTTTCTGTCACTTCAACAATCACAATCACTCTATTCCCGTTTAGCACAAGAAAACTAGTTAAGCATAAAATGTTGTATGAGAACAGACGCGACGTGACGCCATCTTTGATTTCACAACGAAGTGAATTGCTCCATGTTGTTTTCACTTCTATCGGTGTATCAGGCTATTAATGTTTTGAAAATAAACTATTCTTATCACATTCAGGCTATAAGATTATGGGATACGATGTGACTTCAAACCGACGCGAAACATAAGCGAAAATATGAAGAAACGAGATCATAAGTGAACGTGAGGCGTCATTCATTTGATTGAAGGTCGGTTCTACGTGCGAACAGCGACAGCAGAAGTTGACTCACTCACGGCTCGTGTTCATTTTCGGGAGTGAACGCGTTGAAATGAGGGACGTGTGAACTGGCCTTTATGCAGCTATCTCCAGCCGCCCTTGATTTCTCTTAAATTTGAAATGGTCGAGGCCACAGACAAATGAATACAGACGGGCATTTCTTCAGTATATTTGCGAGAAAATTGGCGACCAAGATGACGTCACAATTGCGTCCCCACGGTCTGAAGCGGTCAGTTGAGATGAGTTTAGAAGTTGTGCGCCGCCTGTTGTGAGTGGTCGCACTTGCTAGAAAGTGTGGATGTTTCACTAAGCATATTGTTTATTTTTTCATCACATCTCAGCCCCAATATCATGCATGCGAAGTGTAAAAATGTGCTTCACGTCATACAGCTAGTCTTCTACTTATAATTTGTAATGTGAGGGAGCTGGACTCTTGGTGGCTCCCTACTGAGACCGTGTCTAGGACACTCTAATTTTAGTCTAATACTAATGAATGAAAAAAAAACGTGTAAGGCACATACAGAATTACAATAGCTTATTTTTTGGCATTCTGTGTATCGCTCCTACTCGGTATGATAAAAGTAGTCAAAGACCCTGAATTTCTTGGACTTATGATTATTTATAAGAAGTGGTATTCAACAGTTAAGTTTTGTTATCCTCATTTTTCCAGCATTGCGGTAAATAAATGTTAATTGGATATGATAATCTTTGGCAATTTGCAGATGAGACTAAACTATGTCTCTGTCATCCTGCCAGGAAAAGAGTTGATCTCCAGCAAGAACTTGACCATCTCATGTAATGGAGCACAACGTGGCAGATGAACTTTAATGTTGACAAATGTTCAGTAATGCACGTAGGGCTTGTGAACCCTTCAACCCAATTGAAAATGAACGGGACAGAATTGGCAGCGGTCACCCAATATTGTGACTTGGGAATAACTATTACGAACAAACTAAAACACAGCCATCAAGTTGACAAGAGTGTGAAAATAGCAAGTGGAGTAGGTACTGGGATTTAACACCAGGAATTTTGAATACAAATCCTGGGACATCATCTTTCCCCAGCACAAGGCGTTAGTCCGCCTACATTTAGATTTTGCTGCCCGACTTTGGTTGCCATATCTTCGCAAAGATATCGATAACATTGAGAGAGTCCAACACAGAACACTGAATTTATATTTCAACTTCCAAACAAGTCATACGAATGTTGCCTAAAAGAACTCGGCCTGATCTCTCTCGAGCAAAGATGACTCAGGAGCTAACTAATAGAAACATTCAAGTATTTGACTTGCTTCAACGATGTACCTACAACGGGACTTTTTGAAAGAGACGTTAATGATCGCCTATGAAACAACGGTTGAAAACTCAAGCATAAAGCTCAAAGCACAATCTTAAGTAAGTAGTTCATTCCATATTTCATAGTAAGGAATTGGAATAGACTCCCCTCCGACGTTGTCGGTACCGAGACAGTCAATGCGTTTGAAAATCATCTTCATAAACATTTGGAGAGACATTTTCCACAGTTAAGAACTTCTCCTTCAGAAGTAAAAAATGTTAACGGCCAAAGATTCAGAGGCCACTTTAATACAAATTCTTCTCTCTTTCGCCCCAACTAGCTAGACGTCTCTAAGCTTTGTAATTCAGCGGTTACAAATCGTGCTTGCGTGCATGCGTGATCGTCACTTTGGCCGAAGTTCTTCCTTTTTTTTCTCGTCTTTTTTAATCAGCCATCTACAGTACATCATACTGGCTTAATGGCAACAGTTCATAGAGGACCGGGACGTGAGTCCCGGTGTCGCTCTGGGAATGGGCTTGTTGGTCCGTCTACAGCCGCCCATCTGATTACCTCCACCAAGGAGGTTATATTTTCGTCGGGTCTGCCGGTTTATCTGTCACCAAGATAACTCAAAAAATTATGGACGGATTTTGACGAAAATTACAGGCATTGCTATGTTAGGAGGAGCAGATAATTAACTTTTGGTGAAGATCCGTCCATTCGTTTGTTTGTCACTGTTTTTAATTTTATGCTTGTCAGCACAACAACTCAAAAAATATTGAATGGATCTGTATGAAATTTATAGGGATTGTTAGTAATGTTAAATTACATAGATGATTATATTTTTGTGCAGATCGGTTCGTTCGTTTGTATGTTTGACTCATGTTTGTCATAACGTTTGTTAGCAGCATAACTCAGAAAGTTATGAACGGATCTTCAAGAAAATTGCACGAAGTGTTATTGCCATATCATAAAGCACAAAAGATTAAATTTTGGATTTGATATAAAGAAAACCATGGTTTCAAAGCCAATTTGAATTTTTTTGCTACCGTTGCCTCGTTTGGCGGAGGTATGCTCTCTCAGAGTGCTCCAGTTTAATAATCTAATATATCCAAATTAACTCTGAGAGTATTCGGCTGCTCTTGCTAGCTTAGTTGATATTTGTTTAGTTGATATTTGATTTGAATTAGTTGATATTTGTTTAGTTGCTAGCTACAAGGAGCGAAATTGAACCCACTTGTTTGCTATAAAGTGGAGTTATTTCTAAATGGAGCAGGGGTGGAAATATGTAATAATAATATCTAGAGCCATGCAGCACACTTAGCATACAGTACTGCTCGCCACTAAATTTTCACGTTTTGTCTTCGAGGCAAGTTTCACTGGCAAAATCTACATCTTCAGAATTATGTACGAGTAGAAACGACTACATTCATAACAACTTTATAGAATGTATCGCAATCATGTTTACTGATGAGTCCTGTGTAGTGACCGGCATAGAATGCAACCACAGTGTTGCAAGGCTAAAAGTTTCCCATTCTTCATTACTTTTGCAATATCGTCAAAGGACTGTCAGAGTATTTGTCGATGACGAGAAATTCATTGTTGGCAAGTGTGGCAGTTGCCAAGACTCGCGCGTTATTTCTGCCGATACTTTCGAGGCTCCAGACTCAATGCGGAACAAAAATTCAGACGCCAGAAAAGTTTGGTAAAAAGTTGCAGGTGACGAACGTGCGGGGCTATTCAGTTCCCAACGCTGGCCTCACAATCGCTGTGCCATGCAGTGTATTTGTCAAGATTTTAGCTCTATGATTCCAGACCGGGTATGTGAGGCAAAGCTCAGTTCGTATACCATTGGAAGGCCAAATGAGAAAGAGAGAGTAGAAGAAGAAGTTTGAGAGGGTTTCGTGTGGCAGACGTGCGGCAGCTTTTCAGTTCCCCGGTGGTGAGAGTATGAGTATGTTAAATACAGGACCCATCCTCTGTAGCAAGAAGTTACTTCTTTTGTCTACTGTAGTAAGAGAAACATCTCAATTGCCTTCAGCGTCACGAGCGGTGCTAGCGAATCTGTTAAAATTTGAACTTTATGATTTCATCCCTCTAACATTTTTGCATGACTTTACGGTGTGGTGCTTTTCGAAGGTATCTGCTACATACATCCACCTAAGGATTGCTTGCACAGCCCTTAATTAGGACTGATGCTTATAAGTGTACAGATCAGATAGGATTGGAAAAAATAATTATAGGATTGATATGGCATAAATCGTAGGAAATACTAGAGCACTCTAAGAGCGCATACCTCCGCCAAGCCAGGCAACGGTAGCAAAAATTCAAATTGACTCTGAAACCATATAATTTTCTTTGTATAAACTCTAAAATGTAATCAGTTGTGCTTTACCATAGTAATAACAGCTAGTGCAATTTTCTTGAAGATCCATTCATAACTTTTTGATTGTTCTGCTAACAAACGTTATGACAAACATGAGTCAAACATACAAACGAAAAAAAACGATCTGCACCAAAACTTAATCATTTATGTCTTTTAACATTACTAACAACCCCTATTAATTTCATAAAGATCAATCATTATTTTTTGAGTCATTGTGGTAACAAGAATGAAATTAAAAACAGTGACAAACGAACGAACAAACGGATCGTTACGAAGATTTGGTCATTTACTTTTTGTTATATACCTAAGCACTCATGCTAATTTATAAAAAATCCCTCCATAACTTTTTGAGTTATTCCATTAAGAAAAATGAGGCAGACAAACAAACAAACAAACCAACGGATGAACATATCTTCACCAAAACGTTAACCATCTATTCCTCCTAACCTACCTAACAATCCCTGCAAATTTCGTCCAAATCGGTTCATAACTTTTTGAGTTATCTTGGTGACAGACAGGCAAACACGACGAAAACATAACCTCCCTGGCGGAGGTAATAATATGTGTTTCTAAGTTGCATGTTAACGTTTAAGTGACTCTTCACTGGCCAGTACAGTTGATCATAGCGGCATCAGAGTATTTGGATATTTGTTACAGGTTGTTCTACAAATTCAGTTCATGTCTGAAAAAATAATATGCCTATTTTTAGACGAGAGGTTTACTAATTAACTTTATACCAAGATCAAATATGCATTGTTTTATGAAAAGGGTACTGCATGGTTTAGTATAGTTTTTTGCCACATTTTCCACCTTTTTATAATCAGTGCAAAGCAACTAAAACATGTTTCCGGTCATATGAAAGAAAAACTATAAGTTGCAAAACCGAAAACGCGTGCCACGATCGAGAGTCGTTACTAACACAAATTGCGTCCCATATCTACGAAAGCTGTACACAATTCAAGATATATCCTCGATCATAGACAAAAATAAGCCAATAACCAATATTCAACGTTTGCATGTTCAACAATGAACTATAAACTTACGTAAATTTGTCTAATGAGGGTAAAGAAATCAGAGAATAATTATAGTAACGGGTAACTCCAGGAAGCAAAGAATGCAACGGGAGGACTCAATAAGACTAAAAAAAAAACTCAGTCGTGACCGCACGTAGCAAATTTACATCACATCGACGAGTCGCAGTATTTGAGTGTGTGTCCTCAGGCCTTCGTAGGTTGTTTTCTTGAACATATCACCGTATTTGTTCGATTTATTTCATTCAGTCTCCCGCTCAAGACTGGCCAGCTACTTGAGCTGCAAAATAATGTGAAATGTTGTCGCCAAGTCCAGAAGTTCAGGCAATAGGCTAACTGTTACTGTGGTTTCTCTCGGGTACAGAATTGGCTATAACGGTGCTTATGTAAGTTGTTAAGGGATAAGTATGTTCTGTGAAGAGCACTGTGAACTGAATATGAAGTGTAAATAAGGCTTCAATTAAAAGAAGAAGGTAAATCAGGTCGTCAAACGGGACCAAATTTCGGCGCTAGTGCTGTGAAAGTTTCCACCAACAAGCACTGCAATTTTCTATAGATAATTACTCATTGCTAAATAAGTATGTACTCTGTTAATATATTTATACGCTAAAGAGATAAAATTCACAATTAAAGACAATTTTTCTGGTGAAATTGGTAAAATATTTATTGGCTGCTCAGGCATAGATTCGTCGATGATGACGTCACTTTTTGATGCTAAATTCTCGCCGTCAAAAAAAAAAAAAAAAAAAAAATCCGGCATCATATTGTAACGCAGAGAGAGAGAGCAGAGCATACGCGCAGTTTATTTTTGACATTTTCTGAGCAGTGATTATAGAGAGAATAGCTTCAGTTTATTATGTTGTTAATTCCTGTTTTTCTTTGTGGTAACCTGAGTACATACAAAAAATTACAACTGACATGCGTTTGATATCATTTTCAAGTAGTTGCAGCACTTACGGTATATAAACGGAATGCAATCGATAACAGCATTAACTTAAAGATATGAAGACAAATAGGGCTGAAAATGTCTACCGCAGACTCAGTTAATGTTGCGTAGCGTTGAGAGTGCAGTTCTTATACCCAAGTACCAGCATCTGCGCCATATATGAAGAATAATTTGAGTTTTTTTGTGGTAACATACACAGTCTAAAGGACGAGAATAGCAGCTACGCATTCGTCTAATGAATGAATAGCCAGCTTCAAGATGGCGTTACCGTCAATCTTTAAGTTACATTATTTACTGCTTTTTTTGTAATTCTCAGGTCTGCTGATAATTTATTACCAATAAGATACACTGAGGTGAATAAAAAATTTGATTCGATAGCCAATTCACAGCTGCTTATAAAGTTCCTGGCGGCATAGCTTGGTTTGACGCCGATGACGCCACACCTAGAGTACCTTTACCAATTCTGTTAATCCTTTGTGTCTTAGCCTTAGTGTTATGATTTATGCAGTAGAAGTAATTATTAGTTGTGCCGCTTGTGAACAATCTTCATAATTCATTCGAGCATTTGATCAGTAGTTGCGAGATAATTCCACACCTTGGTTAATATCAGCAACGCACTTGTAAGATGAGGGTTGTGCCAAGGTACATTAAATGAATGCCAGTTTGATGGAGAAACTTATGCCGATGTCGCCATGTCATGACTTGCTACTAGTCGCAACGTCCCAGCATTTTGACAGTAAACCAGAAAACATTGGGACCAGAGTTGCGCTTATGGGTTCGTCAAGATGGAGAATGTCGTGACGTCACAAAAGAAGACAACTTGACATACTGCAAGTCACGCCAGACTTACTGCCAGAAGTAATTTCACAATAGCCTTCAAAGTAGCATCCTGACAAAATTAAATTGCTTGCATTCTTCCAGATTGCATTCCGTTTCTATATTTAACTGAAGCACTCTGGGAGCGCATACCGCCGCAAAGCAAGGCAGTATGTTAATGAAAATTCAAATTGCTTTTGAAAGTAGGATTTCCTTTTTTTCATCCTCAAAATTTTGTCATTTGTGTCTCTTGACAGGAGTAACAGTTTCTGTAATTTTTCCTGATGATTTGTCCATAACTTTTTTAGTTTTGTTCTGACAAACACTGAGACAAACATCAGTCAAACAGACTAAGCGATGCATCACAAAAATTTGGATATTTGTGCCTTCTAATATTTCTTACAATTCTGACAAATCTAATGAAGGTCCATTCATAACTTTTCGAGCAATGTTACCGGCAGATATGAGAACAAACATAGAGACAAACACACGAAGGAATAGATCCACCGAAAAACTTAGCCATTGGCTTCAAATAACATTCCCAACAATTCCTGCAAATTTCTTGAAGATCCGTCCATAACTTTTTGAGTTATTTGTACCAAGGAAAAAGAGACAGACGAACAAACACACAAACAGTTGAACAGATCTTCACCAAAAGTTAATTATCTGTTCTTCCTACCATGCCTTATAATCCCTGTAATTTCGTAGGGAACCATCCTTGAATTTTTCAATTGTTTTGGAAACGAACGAACAAACAAACAGGTATACTTGACAAAAACAAGAGCTGCATCATTGGCGTGGTGATTAATAGTTGGTACTAGAGAAGTTGCAGCATTAACAGAAACCCGCTCAATAAAGTAATTCTGTGATGCAGTTTACAAGATCACAAGTACTGCGGCCTAGGGAAATCTTAGAAAATCGGGACCCTTATGTCTAAGGGCCTTGATTGTATGTTTTCGCCACCGTGCTTTAACCCGCAGAGGCACAAACATCACGTGAGGGGAAGTGGACGCTCCCCCGGGCCGCCTCTAGTCCACACAGGGATGTTCTGTAGCAATAACATTCGTACGCCGATCATTGATGGACATGAGTGCAAGTTCACTCATGCATGCGCTCAGATGGCTAGCATGACTGGTCACGAGAGCATAAAGTTTTTTTTTTTCAATAACCGAGAAATCACCAAGAAAAACTATTTTCGGAATAAAAGCTTGGAACTAACCTGTAAACTAACTTAGTGCTGAAATGGGGTAACCGATAGTCGATAAAGTTCAGAATATTTACTCTACGATTAGAAGCATAACGACGAAGAAATATCTCATGTACGGTACTAAGCTTGGAAACGATGATGCCTACTCCCCTTCTCTCATAGCGTTCCTTATCAACAACGTTTCAAATACACTGCTCCCTCCCTCAATTAATAATGCTCCCAAATTATTATTTCATCTTTGAAGTATTTTGAAGGGAAAATACTTGTCTCATATTCGAATGAACTGTGCATAGACTGTTTGGCACCATTTGTTTACCTTTCATTTTGAAGTTCTGGTCATATTATTCTTTTGTCCCTGCTTTTTTACAGATGAAGGTGAGCCACGCTATCAGTCCAATTAACTAAAATTCAATATGGCATGTGCAAAATATGCTACAGATACGACATGTATTATATGATGAAAGAAACTGCGAAAGGATCTTCATGTGCTGTCGTTGCAAGAATCTTAGGCCGATATGTTAAGATAGCTATATAGTCCAATGATTCTTGAATGATCCCTTCAGTCAAAAGCAACGGTCATATAAGGGGAAACTGAAAGCCATGACCTTATTAGACATAAGGAAAGTTCAGCGTCAACTGAATAAGTGTTCCGGAAGGACAAGGAAAAAAACTTTTTAAAAATGTAGGCCTTCCCAGTGTGTAGAAAAATACTTGAAACCGTACGCTAGGTTCAATTGCAGCTGTAGGAGCTCCTGATAACATACCTGTCTTGACTAAACGGCCCATGCAACTGAGGGTTGACTGGGCTCGTATAAACATGAAATAGATATGCACTTTGTATTTTTCGCAGATGAGACCAGAGCCACCTTGGATGACCTTGATGGGTACCGTGGGCCAAAGAATGGGTTGGGATTAAGGGGAAACTGTATCACAGTTTTCGGTACCGCCAAGGTGGAGGTGGAGTTATATTGCTGGCAGACATCATTATCACCCGCGCACAAAATGAGAGGTGATCATGTTTTCGTTGAAGATTCAAGTGCCATTTAAAGACAATAAACATTTGTATATACCTTGAGTTACCTTGAGAGTCTTCGGAAGAAGTCCAGGTGACGTTTCTCACATCACCTCGCGTGTGTGGAGTCACTTTGCTGGGTGTCTTCTGTGGTGCCGCAGTTTGAAACCAAAGAGAGAGCCAGCAGCGAATTATCTCCACAGTGCACGTAACCGCTGACCGCTGGTCTATCTGGTATTCTTCTTAAATGTGAATCCATCCATGTGAATACATATATATTTATATATATTGTCTATCTACTTAAAAAGTGGTAGAAGGAGCTGAGCAATGTTCATAGTTGTTTGCGGGGAGTCTGGTGGGTTGCCCTGGATGTGACTCATGACAAAAATTAGGATTAACTGGCCATCAAAAATGTTGAGGATAAAATAAATTTACATTGATAGTCCACCTAAAACCAGGAAGAAGGAGTTAAGTTCTGTTCATGATTTTCGCAGGGAGTCTGGTGAGTTGTCCTCGATGTGACCCATGCCAGGAACTAGGCTTAGCTGGCCATAAAAAAATGACAGCAATGAATTTTGCTCCCACCGCGGGTGATGGTCTTACGCCAGAAGACGTTCTAGTTAATAATGGAAGTGTTGGCATCATGATGGTACGAGGAGTGAAAATTAGTTCCGCTAGTTATTGCCAGCTTTTGAATGAAGTTCCTTCATCCATGGCTAGATAAATAAAGTTTGTTTCTTCGTTAAAAGCTTCGGTTCATGTAAGATAATGCCCCTGCTCATTCTGCAAGAGCAACGAAGGAGTGTCTGGCTTCTCTGGGATTCAAAGATGAAAGGTTGATGGTGTGGCCGCCAGATTCTCCAGATCTAATTCCAGTTAAAATACTGAGACCCTCAAGAAGAGGAAAATCTACATTGATAGTAAACAGTTCACCTCGAAACCGTTGTCACATGCGGGTGCCACAAATTGCTTCGAGGTCTGTGGACGCTACAACCATTACGAAGTAAACATTCAGTGAATGAGCGCATTTTTTATGTCACCTGATATAACGGCCGTTACATTAAAAAAATAACTTGCGTTTCATTGTAATTCAATTAATCTCTTCATAAACATGTTCTTCGTTACGCATGAGATCGGATAAATGAACATTACTCGTTTTAATATCCTTTTTGCGGTGTATTTTCCTTTTTTAGCTCATGAGACTACCAACGTGGTTCAATGAATCCGTTAGAATACGAGAAATATTGGATTTTTATTGTTTTAAATTTTAGATTTCAAAATAATAATATTGCAAAATTAACGAGCACTTTATTCCCGTTTTTCTCAAATTTTGGATAATATATATATACTCTAAAAATTATGTTTTGAAACAAATGAGCGGACTGGTATCGTGGGCCGTAGCCTACTGTGGTGTTATTCCTATGAGAAAGGCAGATTTTTCAAAATTCTTGAGGCAAAGGATTAATCCTATTTTCGTGTGTTGAGTAATAATGTATGTAAAAAAAAGAACATGACAACTAGGTTATTTGATTTATATACTTCCAAGTTCACTGTTCCATTTTATCAGTTTTGTGTAACAGAGTCCCACAGGGCATAAGAAGGGCCATCAGGTTAGGTTTAGTTAAGCCAAAAGAAATCTAATTGTAGTCGTAACTTGGTATATCTATGTGGTGCATGCGAGGCAACATTATCATCGCAATATCTTATGTGGATGTTGCCAGTCTCCTGAGGGTATATCTTTATATTTTACCCAAAGCTCACGCTGATCTCTCAGAAGGGTTATGAAAGTATTGGCAGTCGCTGTAATCGACCTAGACACTTGTCACGTAAACTATACGACTCTATAACTTTCTACTGCCAGCTTACCTTCAACCCTCCCCCGCCTGGTAGACTTATTTTGCCAGGGCTACACTATGTAATCGCACAGTCAACTTTTTACTGAGTCTTCAGCTCGCACATGGTTTCGGTATTCGATCAAAGTCAATAGCAAAGTGACATACTGTATATGGAAAATACATACAGTTCTTTGCATGCATGGGGCTCCGGCTGCAGGGGTTGCAAACGATCTCTTCATTTACAGACTCGTGCTGGGCTCCAGTCATTAGAGCTATAGAGAGGAATAAGAGCTTCGTTTGTAAAAAAAAAGGAAGTTTGGAAAAGCTTACCTTATCTTATCTATACCCCTACCTAAAACACCTGTTTTCCTCCAATATGCGAGTATAGGTAAACCAGATCTCGCACACTTAACCTGACCTAATATTTGGAATCCTTAAGTAATTACCGACACTGTAGAGCGGCAACTTTCGTGGGTAAAGAGCAACTGACATTTGATACGATTGTATCGTGGCTATTGTGTCTACATTTTATATCTACCGTAAACTGGGGTAATAGTAAACAAATGGGGCAAAAGTGAACAAACCCACTGTTGGTAATAAAAAATTCCAAAAAATAGAAATAGTGCACTAGGTGACGTCTACCTTATCCTGTACGTTTATTAGATATTATTTCAGCATTTTGATATGTTGCACGTGAATTAATGCGTGCCTTTCTTTTTGTATCAGTCGTTTTCACTTTATGTCCTTTTTTTACATGAACTGCAATACCAAATGCTAAGGTGTACAGCAGGCATATTTACAGATATATTGAAATATATTTTTCAAGACATTAACTTCAATGTTTTGAGGTAATTTTGAACCAGCAAACACTTCGCTACACATCTTTTCACGTCTCCCTAATGTCTTTTCATGTCTCCCTGTGTCTTTTCATGTCTTTCTGATATCATTTCATGTCTCCCTGTATTTTTTCATGCCTCCCTGGTTCTTGTTATGTCTCCCTATATCTCCCTGGCTCTCCCTATGTTTTTTTGTGTCTCGCTAGTATCCCTGCGCTTCCCTCTGTCTCCATGTGACTACCTATATATGTCTCCCTGTGTCTCTATTATGTCTATTTATGTCTAGTATGAGCCAATATGTCTCAAAATATACGTTTACTTTTGTCCCAATGTTGCTTACTTTTGCCCCATTTCGGTCTATTTACTTTTGCCCCAATTTTATTCTTAACATATGGTATGTTTCATCCTTAATTTTGGTATATACAAATACGGTTTCAAGATGACTTATATATGCCATTAGTTGCAGAAAATGTTATAGCTAGTTTTTTATACCATGAACGATTTTTAGATATAGAAGCGGTTCGTGAGAAATCAATAAATAAGTGCAAAAAATGGCATGATTTTGTTCACTTTTACCCCATTTTACGGTGTATATATAATTCATATTCAACAACGCTGATGTTTGTGATTTGACAAGTTCGAGCTACATCAACATGCAACAAGTTTGGTAGAACTATAAAATCAAGCGGCTGCGCGGAGCAGGAATAATTGCGAATATTAATAATATTAATAATAACAATAATATTAATAATAATAACATTAAGTTAGACGCTTCGAGGCCAGAGTAGCTGGATTCCATCAGAACCAGCTATTCAACACCAACCAGAAACGCCTCTATCAAACCCTTAAAGGAGAAGAGACGAGCTCTGACTCACCTAACGCAGAGGAGAGCATCCGATTCTGGAGTGGCATCTGGAGCAAAGAGGTATGGCACAACAATACCGCAGAATGGCTCCATGACGTCAAGGAGAAGAACGTCGCAGCAGATCCAGACCTTACAATCACCAGTCAACAGCTCAAAAAGCAACTGAGCAAGACCAAGAACTGGAAAGCACCCGGACGCACTATCGTCTCTCACGACGATTTTGCGTTCACGTAAGCTTTCCTGCGCGCCCCAAAACTAAAATAAACACTACCTAGGCAAACCTAACTTAGCCTAATCTAACCTACCTTCACCTAACCTAACCTAACCTCCTTAACCTAACCTTCTAACCTAATCTAACCTTACCTAACCCGACCTAACCTAACTTAACACAATCTAACCTTTCTAACGTTACCTAACCTTACCTAACGTTACCTAATGTTATCTAACGTTACCTAATGTTACCTTACGTTACCTAACGTTACCTAACATTACCTAACCTAACCTAACCCAACTTAATCAGCGATACAGCGAGTAGCGCGGCGCACCAACTTGAACGCCGCTCAAGCGCACACGATCTGCGTACACAAACACGCACACAAATCGGTGTGAGAGACGATAGTGCCACTCGGACCAGATATGGTGTAAGACTACTGGATCAAAACTTTCACATAGCTGCACTCCAGAATTGCTGCACAGCTCAACCACTGCCTGCAACGCGGAACCGTGCCCACCTGGATGACCACAGAGAAGACGGTCCAAATCCAGAAGGACAAGGCAAAGGCACGGAGGTCAGCAATTACCGCCCAATCCCGTGCCTCCCCCTTATGTGGAAGGTGCTGACGAGCATAATCTTCATAATCTACGAGAGAGTCTTACAACACCAAGACTCAAAGCAGCTCCTACCCGACGAATAGAAAGGATGCCGCATGAACACCAGGGAAACGAAGGACCTTTTCTCGTCGACAAGCTTCTCACGAAAAATGCCAGGAGCAAAAAGAAAAACCTAAGCATGGCTTGGGTTGATTACAAAAACTCTTCGACATGGTCCCTCACTCTTGAATCCTGGAATGCTTGGAAATCTACGGCATCGCCGGCAACATCCGCAATCTGATCGTGACGACCATGACCAACTGGAAGACCCAGCTCACAAGCGCCAATAAACACATCGGCGAGGTGAACATCAAGCGGTGCATCTTCCAGGGCGACTCCCTATCTCCTCAGCTACTTGTCCTGACCATGATCCCCGTCTCCGGGACCCTGAACAAGGCCGGCCAGGGCTACAACTACAGCCGTACCTTGAAGCTCAACCACCTGCTTTACATGGACGATTTGAAGCTCTACGTCAAATGAAAGGACTAAGTAGAGCAGCTCCTTAATATAGTCCATCGGTACTCCCAAGACATCAAGATGCAGTTCGGTGTTATGCCGCGTCTACACGATGATCTTTTTCATCGAAGTTTGTGATCGCGGAAAGATTTTGATCGCCAAACACACGCGGCGAGCCTTCGAAGCTTGTGATTCTTGATCGCCAACAGTGCTAGAAATCACGATCACAAAAAGTTTACAAACTATATTATGCTCTGTAAATAGATGTATCTATTTTAAATATATTATTTAGTAATTAAAGCATGATTTTTTATTGAAATTTGCCCGCTTAGCGAAATTTGTTTATGTCTGATTCGAACTTCTGTACTGCGGTAAGCATTTGGCAACTATATGTTGCCAATTAGTAACAACTGTAGCATATTCCTCAAATTACGACTGTACCTTCTTTTTTTCATTTTAGTAAAAGCTACAATGGAGCAAGAGTTCCGTTTTAATGGAATAAACGGATGTACATAGTGTGTATTGCAATAGAAATTAAATGAATTTATAAATAAAAAATGAGAAATTATTTGTTCTATCGTGTGCATTTCCGCATTTGAGGGGATGCCAGTGAATGAATTTTTAGCTATACTTTTTGCCAGTATATATAAAGTTTTACCCGCCAATCAGCATCTACAACTACAATAAATATCTGACCAATAATGTTAGGGTGGAATATCGATTAATAGTAATGGAATGCTGAATTCACGTGTAGTGACCTTGAACTGATCGTGGCTTCTGTTTCTGATGCCGTTGGGACAAGGAGGCGAAATTGCTTGTGATTTTGATCGTCGATTCTTGTGTTTGTGATCGCTGAAAAGATCGTCGTCTACATAGATGCGGCTTTAGCAAATGCAGAGTACTTAACATCAAAAGGGGAGAGGTTACTGCGTCCGAGGGAATCATCATCGAAAGAGGTACCATCAAGGATATCGAGGAGGCAGGTTACAAGTACCTGGGTGTCATGGAGTATAATACCATTCTCCACAGAACGATGAAAGATTCCATTCGGAAGCAGTACCTCATCCGACTCCGGCTCATCCTAAACTCACACCTGAATGGGGGCAACACCATCAAGGCCATCAACTCCTAGGCCGTCCCAGTAGTCCGATATTCTGCTGGCATTATCAACTGGACCAAGAAAGACTGCACCAACATGGACATCAAAATCAGGAAGTTCATGACCATCTATCGAGCACTGCACCCAAGATCGTGCGTAGACAGACTTTACATTAACAGAAGAGAGGGGGGCCGTAGCCTCATCAGTGTCGAGGACTGCGTCGAAGCGGAAAAACGTGCTGTCTCCCAACACTTTAGAGAGAGCGACGACCCATGGGCACGCTGCTTAGTCGAGGCGAAGTTGCTGAAAGAGACCGAATCGGCTGGCCAATTCAACGAGCGACGGCGCCTCGATCGGACTAACAAGTGGAAGAGCACGAAGATGTCCGGCCAGTACCTCGAAGCTGTTCAGGACAAAATAGTCCCTGACTCGTGGAACTGGCTGCTGAGGGGTGAGCTGAAACGGGAAACAGAAGGCACCATCCTGGCAGCTCAAAAGCAAGACCTCAGAACCAGGTATATTCAGAATAAGATCGACAGGAGAAACGTCCCTACTACCTGTAAAATTTGCAGGAGCTCGGATGAAACCATCAACCACGTGATAAGCGAATGCGGAGTGCTGGCGCAAAAGGAGTACAAGCGCAGGCACGATAAAGTGGCTCGACACCTCCACTGGACACTTCTGCGGATCCATAACTTCCCGGTCAGTGAGAGGTGGTACGAGCACGAACCCGCGCCCGTGGTTGAAAACGAAGCCGTGCAAATCTACTGGGACAAGCGGATGGAAACT
>LQNS02278091.1:16535910-16546005 GCA_001587735.2 Parhyale hawaiensis | reverse complement strand
ATTGTAAAATTTCCTTCTTGAGGAGGGAGGGCCTCCACCAGAGACTTTGCTACTGAAGTAAAGTGCGCATTAAATAAATTAGCTGATTGTGCGTCAGGAAGTACCGTACCATCAACACTAAGAGAAACAGACTTACCACAAGATCGAGAGTAGGAAGCTCTCATTTGGTATGATAAGCAATAGTTTGACGTCAGCTTCAACTTAGCCCCTTACAGGGCAGGTAGACCTCAAGATCCACTTTCAAGGAGTGCTAATCTTACGGAAATTGATAGCTAATATAGACGGCAAACGGTTCGCTACACAACGAAAAAGCCAAGCTTCGGTTTTACGTAGGAACAGCACTGTTAGCGACGGTCCTTATAGGGATACTGGGTGTTAATTGTCAGGTCGAGTGAGCGAATACGAAAAGCCAAGGAAAGAATTATTTCATAGTTTATAGCAGCCCATAGTTTGCTTCGAGCTTCTATCTTAACCCTGTCTGTACCAACCTAAATGCTACATCACTAGGAAATTTTTTATTTCGTACGAATACAATAGGACAAAGAACCTCTGCATGTAGCAAAATAATACAGCCTGGTATGGATAGGGTTATGAAAGAAATACTCAAAATCTTTCTATTTCTCGTGTCTAATTCAACGTCACCACCCGACAGGGAGCCGAACTGCCGTTCAAAGAAATCGTCTGGACCAATGTCGGCGATGCGCAAGCCTTGGGCCAGCAACCCATCACATTCCTCCGACAGGTATAAGTAACAAATTAACAGAAGTGCTATGCATTTCATCGTTTCATTTTTAGTGTATTTTCGTATTATTTCACCACTTGTGCCTAAACTAACCCATTAACGCACCACGTAATCTTTGTGTCTCCGAAGAACAGCAATAACAAAAAAGTAATGCCCGAGGAAGCGGACACTATGCGTTAAAATGGATTAACCTCATAAGTCGAGCTCCAAATTACATCGAGTCTAGTTTTTTCTCCGTCGTCGCTTGGTGCACTCAGCACCCAAACCCTGAGACAAAATGACTTCGGGCAGCACACAGAACTGACTGCACTCAGAACTGACTGTTCGGGCTTACTACACTTGCAGAGCACTCGTTCCAATCTCATTTTTATTTGTGAAACGAACCTGGCACTTAAGACCGGTGTAGAGTAAATATCTCCACACGAACCCAAACTATTTCTGTACACGCAATGAGACACAGTTTCCAAGACCGCGTAGTCAATTCTTCAATATATTTTTAGCATTACACAATTGGATGGAGCTGAAATATTCATTGAATTTATAATACATTTATATAATATGTTTAGATAGCGTATACCTTGATGCATGCGAAGAAACTATAAATGGCAGAAGTCTCCGCCCTCACGCGTAGGAAAACCAAAATTTGCAGAACGTACACCACAAAATGTCTCGGGCTGTACGCTCAGCGTAGGGTTAAGTATCTAAATTTATACAATGTATATGCACATACATTAATTCTTGACATACTGGTAAAGATTAACCTAAGCTTTATTAACCATACAATTGGAAACAAATTTAGCTAGAAGCCAGTTTAAGTAAATCAAATCAGTGCATCCGCAAAAATTTCAGTCTCGTCTGAATAGGGCTACAGTGAGCGATTTTAAATTCGTGTTACAACAGACACCCTTCAAAAATATGCAATATTGAAATGGCCCAATTTTTCATCTGAGCAACATAGAAATGTTCTAAATTTCAAAGTTTCTGATGTCGAAATGGTTTTATTTTTATTTTCAACACGTACATTATCGAAATGGTGCATTTTCTAAAATTTTTAACAGATAAATTAGAATTGACGCTGTATACACGTCAGGACTTTGCCGCCCGTGACCCACCATGCTTGCAAGCCCCCCTAGCTTCAGTGGCGGGGATCTGACATACAAAAGATGGCCGAGGTGGACAAGGATGGAACATGTACAAACCCTACTCAGCATGCTGGGGTAACACATGAGACTGATGAGAGCTGTTCTCAAGCCTGAAAGGGGAGCAGTTGCCACTGACAGACACTTCCCTAGAAGCGGCCCGGACGGACTAAAATGCACAGACACGGTGAAAACTATGCATCCTCGCGGATGCTCCGTGAGCTGTATCTATCCTGTCCTAAAATGTGCAAGCCTGAAATAGTCTGATATCCAAGACCGTCGAATGCACTCATACACGTTTGTTCTTGGGCTCACCTTATGTCTCATATCCCTCCCAGTTATCGCTTTGGAAATGCCGCGTTGTGCCTAAGATTGAACCAGCAATCTGATGCAATCAAATTCAAAAACCGTACTTTACCCTGAAGGTTGTAGGCCTTTATATCGTGAACTGCAGGCATTTATGCAGCTTTAATGGCAGGCTTTTATGTCTTTAACTGTGGGCTTTCACAGCCTCACCTACTAACGTGTCAAGCATTAACTTTATTGCGTCAACGTTAACGTCTGTCGTATTCCTAACTTTTACCTGCCTTGAAAAATACGATGGGAAAGAGAGAATCGTACAATGGACTATAATCAACATCAGTGAGTGCTTCAAGCTATCTCGAAGATCACCCCCTATATTAGGCGTCTTTTTGTGACCACCGCGAGGATGATTCCCCCTGATCGCGCATGATTCGCGCGTTTTTGTGACCGCATTTTGACGTGATTCTGATAGCAATCAACCGTGATCAGTGGTGAGAATTGATCGCAGCATGATTTCCTCCGCAGGCTAATCATACGTGATCAAAGAGTGATTCCAGCCGTTAGACAAGTAAAAATTGAAATTTTAAAATGCAAAGTCGTGATGTGTTCTTATATTTGTGGATATATTGAATGATGTTATGATGATTGTTTGTAATATTGACTCCAGGAATTGTAGTTTCAATACTTTTAAGCCTGTGTATGTTCAAAATGCTTTAAATACTGCTAGTTCAGTTATGCATTACCTTCAAAATAAATAAAAACTCATAAGAAATCTATTCCAAACCATATTCAATAAAAATACGATATAAATATATTATACAAAAATTGACATGGCGGCTCTGGCTTGTTTACAAAATCGTTGACCGTTCTTGTGCTTTTCAATGATCACGATGATCATGATCACGGTGATTCTGATTACGAGCTTGGCCACAAAAAGACGCCTATTGACGGATAACCCTATAGACGCTCCTTCTCAATGCTGGTCATTTAATATCTACCAGTAGATTTCACTGTTCTATAGCTGTCAGAGGCTTTCAGGGAGATACAAACCACAGTTTTACTGCGTTTAACCTCAGCAGCAATTGTACTCTCCGACAGACCTTGCTTATGTAGCTCAACGATCAGACCATGTTCATAGGAATTTAGATTGCTGGCTTAGGGCGCATTGAGACCTTTAAGCTGTGAGTGATTATCTCGAATTGAAGTAAGATCCATGAATTTCCCGATATTAAAAGTTTTGCTCTATCTAGTCTTAATTTTTTTATGAGCTGGTAAGTCTTCCGTTGGTTATAATTTGATTATCTACATAATTCAACTGAGTAAACAAATATGATATGCCTTCTCTATCGTTTATCTCAACAAATGAAGAAACTTAGCTAAAAACGTTTTAAAGTATGTATCTAAAAATATTAAATTTTCAGTTTTTCAACTGATCCTCAATGTATAGCCAGCTTGCACTCAGTGAACTGGTATTTTCAGATAGCCAACCAAACAACAACAACTACAACAACATTTTTTCCTAGTGAAGTATTAGTTGTTGGATATTTTGTTCTCGATCTGTGTGCTGTACACATTTACCAGGTTTGGAGTAATGTGTTCGCCGGCATGTCTGTTGAACGATCAACAGTAGCTCATTGCCAGTGCCCTTTACTCGTACGTGTACGTGGTCTACCGGCTAAATTAAGCATCTAATTTTGCGAAAACCTGCACTGCCCAACTATTGAGTGCAACACTTGACATGTAGGTACATATTGCGCAGGTGGTGGCTGTGTGTACTCTGCCGAGGCTGTTGGATGACGCTAAGTTACCTGCGGATGTGAGGGCTCGGGCCCGCCAGCTGCTGGGAGCGTTCGGAGGAAATTCAATTGGCAGCTACTCGGCCCTTGGAGGTGCGGAGCTCATCCGTCGCCATGTGGCCGACTACATCTGCCGGAGAGACGGAGGAATTTCCTCCAACTGGCAGCACATATTCCTCTGCGGTGGTGCAACCAGTGCCATAGAGGTAAATTAGTCAGAAATGTTCGCAGTACTTGTGCAGCGTGGACATACTCCTGTTTCTGAAGTTTGTGCACAGGAGACAAGAAGTAATATTTGTCGTTTTCTTCATCCGAAGTTTACTAGGGGATGAGAATAAGAAAGAGCTTGCAGTTGTTCTTGCGTTTGTATCCCGAAACATCACACGTACAGAGAGTAAAAATTAAATCGAAATCGAGTTCATCAATAAATGTAATTTGTGATCAAGGACATTAGCAGAACATGGTATATAAGAGTACGTAGAAGACACCTGGCAACAATTTGTATCGTAACCCCTAACGACACCGCTAGTTCAGATAGTTAAGCATAATAAAAGGCAAATACAGAGAGAAAACCCCGGCTTTTGAAAGCATGTCAGAGGTAGGCACCAACATTTTCTGCAGCCGTGTTGTATTAGCACGTCATTGTAAAATACATATTGCTGTTGGTGTGTAGTAAGGCATGCTGGTATCGGAACTAATAACACTCACATCCCTCAGCGTAGAGGGGCTAGAAAACGCTGAAGAATTCCAGACAGCCGAACAAAAATTTGGACTTGCTGAGGACACATTCGATTGGGGGCCGATTTTGAGCCTTCGAGCCGCGACTTGTCCGAAATTTCAGAAAGGGACTTTGTTTCTGCAGCTTCGATTCGTGCTGTATGTGTTAGAAGCAACCAGATTACGTTCAGACCGCTGGAATTTCCATTTTGCTGAAGAAGATCGAGTATCTGAAAGTCTCAAGGGCAACTGATTACGTTTCAATGCTTGAAACTCAATTCAGTGGGAGCCTAAGCCTACGCACCTACCTGAAGATTTAGTTTAGTTAAACTTCAAAGACTCAAATTCAGCGCCCAACTGAACATGCTCATAGACAGATAACAACTAAAGCTTTGCACCTTCGTCCTCATCCTCTTCAGTCGAAACGCTTTAGCGAAACCGTACCATCTCTCGCCCAGTCACAGCTTTGGAAGCAGCCCCCCCAAAGGAAAACGTTATGAGCGCTCACTGCTTGCCTTTGCTAGGAACATTTAGCAGAGATCCGAGTTCTCTGTGTAGCTCTGCAGTAGCTGCGCCATCACTGGAGACTGGAAGCGTAAATCCATTGAGAGAAATGGAAGAGGCCGCTCACGGCAGCAGCAGGCTGTAGTGCTGTGCCGGCGCCCGGCCAAATTATATTAATTTCCGCAGATCGAGGACGCTTTGCTGCTGTCATGATATCACTCGGCAATGGTGAGGCTAATCCTGCGCGTATGGTAGCGCATTAGAAGCGGCGTCGCTCCTCGTGGTGAGGATAATCTAGTCACCTTATATTTAATTTACCCCGAAATTCAATCATGAACTTTCGATTAGCTTGCATTTCGGAGGTAAAGATCACTATAAAACTCAATTGTAATCTTGACTCATTGTTAGGGCTATTTATAACGTCTCGCAAGAACTGAGCTTTAGAGTATTCGGTTAGACGAATGTAGCTTAGCTGCGCGAGGTTTTGCTCGTAACGTAAGATGAAATGACGTTATGTGAAATCTAGTGTCTTTGGTGCCTATCGAATCAACAATGGAAAAGCAGCGAAATGAATGAGACAACTAATATGTTATTTCAAAGTGCATCCAAGTAACATTTAGTATCAAACTGACGCGGTACTTACGAACCCCTATACATATTGGCACGCAATATACGGTAATATGTTTAACCAATCATCCAGAAGGATGCCCCAGCCGTGTACGAGCTCTGCATCAGACTAGGAAGTTGTAGTTAGATAAGTACTAAGTAAACCCTTTGCCGGAATTTTACGTCAAATTATGCTTTATATTGACAAGACCGTATAACCTAAACCGGATCTAGTTTAGAAAACGACGCCCAAAAAATAAACAGAACCTGCTTTACGCTTGTAATTTAAAGTTTTGTCTCATGAGTAAGGCATCCTTATGTGCCAGAAGGCCACATTTATCATTCTTAATTCTCAGTTACATTTTACCCTTAACATAATTAATAAGTGAACAACGGGCTCAGGTAATTCCTTTGGGGCCATTATTCAGGGAAAATCATCTGACCTAAAGTATTGCTTCATTTCTACAGCTGGTGATCGAACTTCTGGCTGGAGAATGTGATGGCAGGCGGCCTGGAGTAATGACACCCGTGCCCAAATACTCTGCCTATACTTCACTGCTGCGGCTGCACAATGTGAACGAGGTAAATATTGTGCTGCATTGGTTTCATTTACATGTGTTGTATTATTTGATTTAATATTCAACGTACATACAGTGAGACAGCAAAGGGTGATGGAAGCTCATGTCCAAATAAACTGGAAAGTTGTGGCATGAAATTTTCACGAGGCAATAATAAATGGGCTTAAAGGCAATAGCGAGCAGGATTTTGCAACGCATATATGTTTTTTCTTGTGTTTTTTAGTAATGGGCTTAAAATCACATGTTCAATTAACCGTTAACGGACGAGAGCGGCCAACGTATTACGCACAAAATAGACCTATTCCTGAGAGAATTGATGTTTAATGCAGGCCGTTATGGTTAGCAGCTGTGAATGTGAGTAAAATTAACTTTAAATTTAGGAATCGTAAGCGACTGAGCCCGAGTCGCTTTGCCAGGAGTTTCCATCAGGGCCAATGTCTCGTAGTGGGGATTTTTGGATTTCAGAGGGTGTTATGGAAATTGTTGCTATATTTTTCCACATATATAAATTAAAACAACAAGTATTTTTATTAAAGCTTCACCATTCATAATAATTTTTAATGTGATATGGCCATTTTTTGATATGCGCCTTTTTCGGCAAACAATTTTCCAAAAAGGGAAAACGGCAGTTTATTACACGTACTGTGCCAGAGATCCACTGCGCTATACCATGGGATGGTTGCTTTCAGCGTGCTTGTGTTTTTGTTCTTCCATACTTTTAAGTTAATCCTTCAAGGCGATATCTTCTATTACATTCAGAGAAAATGAACTAATAATTAATGGTAGAGTCGTGCACAAACTGTTGCCCACTTTTTTCTCATTTCCCCTATCAATTAATTCATATTTTGTATGCTGCATCCAGTTCACTGAGGTGGGCCTAGGTGGGTTGAGGGCTGGGAGGCCCCTCGTCGGTTCTAATTTTTAAAAACTTTTCCTTGTGAGCCAGACACGGAGAACCTCTGTTCATGACGAAATGCTTCTATTAAGTAAATATAAATACATACGTATTTCACAGTTACTTCTAGATTTTTCCGTTATCTTTAACTCACTCTGTGCATCATGTTTACAAACGAACATTGTTTGCAGTTGATCAAAGTGAATGTGAAAGCAATGTTATACTATCGCTCACACGGATGTGGGTAAAATGAAAAATGTTGTATTTGTTCTGGTATCGCTAGATACGTTCTGACGTTGGCAGAACTTTGAAACAGCTTTCGAGTTAGGATGAAGGCCAGGCTATAAGGATCCAGGGCATTTGTTCAAGATGTCCCCTTACCTAATTCTGAAAGACGCAGTATTAGTCTATCTCTAATTTGGTATCTCTAAGAGTTACAAGTTTCCTTAGTTTACGCTATTCAGGACCCCTTCAATATGAAATAATCTGGAAATTAATTAAGGCTCAACCACGATTTCACTTTCAAAATCGGTATTTCATTATCTAGGAAATGTGCTCTCTTTAAAAATTACATCATGCTCGGAAGCAGGCGAAAGTCATTTGATATCCTGTCTGGAGAAATATATGAAGGCGACAGTGGAGGATTTTAACCTGGAGGATACAAACGTTGCAAATATTCAAGGACACGACAAGCAAATTCAGCATTCCATGACTATCATTCGACATTCCACCTTCACTTTATCGTCGTACATACCGTATTTATATTAGTTGTGGCAGCTGACTGGCGGGTAACACTTTATTTATACCGGCGAAAAGTAGAGCTAATAATTCACTCACTGACACCTCTCACATGCGCCATGCGGAGATGCAGAGGGCAGAAACATTAATTTATCTTTTTTGTTCATTCATTTCTTGACTCTCAATTGCAATTCACAGCGTGCACATCCATTTCTTCATCCTAAACGCAAATCGTGCTTCGTTGTAGGTTTAATGATAAAAAAGAGAAGAAACAGACGTAACTAGACGTATATGCTATAGTTTTTTATTAATTGGCAACATATAGCTGCCAAATGGTCTCCGCTGTCCAGAAATCGGAATGAAACATTTTAAAAATTCATTGTGCAGGTCAATTTCAATAAAAAATTATGCTTTTGTCACTATATATACTCTAATGAAGCCACATACAAATAATTATGTTATTCACACAGCGAAGTACAATTTTTGAACTTTGTGTTAGACGAACTTCCGCGAGTTTGTGCTGAAACTTTACCAACAGGTTCAGTCCACGCACGTCACAAAAATCGAGGCCTCACCGAGTGTGTTTTTCAGTCAAAATCATTTGGAAAACTGAAACTTCTACAAAAAGATTGACCGACTGGACGAGGCTAGCTTTTGCGTATGCATGTACGTTTGCTTTGCAAGGAGGTAAATCCCAGCAAATATTCTTGTTTCTAGAATAGATGGAATTATTGAGGTGCGTGTAATAATGAAGTTGTTTGGCCAGATCAGCTACTACCTGGACGAGAGCCAGAACTGGGCTCTGAACGTCAAGGAATTGGAGCGCGCGATCACGGAGGCCAAGAGCAAGTGCACTCCACGGGCGCTGGTGGTGATCAACCCCGGCAACCCCACGGGGCAAGTCTTGCCTCGCTCCAACATCGAGGCCATCATCAAATTTGCCCACAAGCACAAGCTTGTCATCATTGCTGATGAGGTGAGCAACAAACACAGTTTTTTTCCGATAAAAAGCGTTGTCTACATGCCAAAAGAATGAGGAAAAGTGCCCTACGGCGGTACAGAGTTTACGAAAGCAATACCGTACTACATATATTGAACCGGAACTTTTCCGTTGCTGCATACCTGCGCTTCTTGTTTACCTGTGGTTCAGATGAAGAAAGTGTACTCATGATTTTATGGTTAGTTTACATGGTAGTTCAACACATCCAAAGCTTGTTTTATTCTCGTCGTTCTCGTAAGAAGAGAACTCTTTGGTTAGTGCGTGTCTTAACTGGTGCACTTATAACTAACTCTATGCACTGATTTGGTAAGTTTTACACTGTCCGACTCAGGTCCCGCCCCCTCGCAGCAACGGGTTTTTCTCTCTTATTATATTACTGTAGGAGAGAGCACTTGTAGCGGGATTGGCCTGTGCGTTAGGTAGGGGGAACGAAGAATTACTGCCAACTTCAGGTAATTAGCGATAGGCACGTTGATATTGACTTGAGATAATCCTAATAGTCTTAACTAATGCAGAATTTTAGACAAGTGCGTTGCTCCCACCACTTTGGATCGAGGCTCAGCCGTTAACTCTAAAATAATTATGTACTGGAAGACGCTGCAGGTCTTCCAATAGAGTGTCTAATTACTGGAACACACTGCAGGTCTTCCAGTAGAGTGTCTAATTTCTGGAACACACTGCAGGTCTTCCAGTAGAGTGTCTAATTACTGGAACACACTGCAGGTCTTCCAGTAGAGTGTCTAATTTCTGGAACACACTGCAGGTCTTCCAGTAGAGTGTCTAATTACTGGACCACACCACAGGTGTACCAGTACAATGTCTACGATCCAGCCAGCGAGTTCCATTCGTTCAAGAAGGTGGTGAAGCAAATCGAGGAGCCCTACTGCAGCGTTCCTGTGACGTCATTCATGTCTATCAGCAAAGGTTAGTAGTTAAATTAGGCAGACACTGCTTTCTTCACTATTTATTAATCCTGGCTCATCACCTTTTCTTGCTTGAAATTTTTAGCTCTGATATTTTCTTCTTGACGTAATGGAGGCAACTATGAAGTGATGTACCATAGTCATCCATTAAATC
>LQNS02278091.1:16498348-16513383 GCA_001587735.2 Parhyale hawaiensis | reverse complement strand
AATTAGGCAGACACTGCTTTCTTCACTATTTATTAATCCTGGCTCATCACCTTTTCTTGCTTGAAATTTTTAGCTCTGATATTTTCTTCTTGACGTAATGGAGGCAACTATGAAGTGATGTACCATAGTCATCCATTAAATCATGTAATGTAGACAACCATGATGTGATGTAAAACAGTCATCCACTAAATTATGCAATGTAGGCAACCATGAAGTGATTCAACATAGCAATCTATTAAATCACGTAATGTAGGCAACCATGATGAGATGTACCAGTAACATATACGTACAACATGAAGTGATGTAACATAGACAATCATAACGTGATGTAGTGTAGAGAATAACCATGATGTCATTCAACTTAGGTAGCCATGAAATGATTCAACTTAGGCAACTTTGACGTGATTCAATTTAGACAACACTGAAGTGATGTAAAATAGGCAAACTGTGCTGGTGTGAGACAATTGTAGTTAATAATAGTAATGGTAGTTAGCTAAGCATTGTCTCAATTTTCATTTATCATCATTCAGACACGCTAAACGGAATAGAGATAGACGCCCACTTGATCTTCATTTCAATGTCTGCGAGTACACACGAGTCTTGACTCCCCGGGACTTTGTGTGAAAAGAAGAAGAAGAAAAATAGATAGATAGAACGTAGACAGGCATGTTGTCTCAACACTGAGTCTATTTCGGGATGACAGGTGCTACGCAAATATAAAAGAAGAAGATACTAGAGTATGCTCGTTTCTCCTCTGACAGCTGGTGCTCTGGCAGCTTTAGCAAGTTTGAGTTCAGTAAACTTGAGCTTGAGAGCTTCAGCCCAGGCGGCCTTCCAAATTTACCATCCCTATTTCATTAGCTAGCCTCGCTCCTCCCCCAGTGAAGCTGTTCTCGCATTCCATTGCAGCTCCAACTCTGCCATCTCCGATTGGAAGCGTGTTTCGCAGTTTCGCAAGTACGCTCAGTTCGTTACGAGTACGTATAAATAATTCGTCACGTTACATGCAGAGTGATGCCTTCCAGAATTACCAAACGGTAAATATACGAGATAATTATGATCATCATCATGAGGTGGTCACATCTCCGGTGTCATAGCTCAAAAACAAAACTACTATGAGATGCAGGGTATCTGAGGTCTGTTCTATTGCATGGTTTCCCAAGAGGTGATCACTCCTCTAGCCTGAGCGATACCAACAATTTCCATTGTGTATATGTAGACAGTCTAGCGTTACAATATAGAGTAGGTATTTCTTGAAAAGCTGCCACAGAATGCAACCCAAAGATCAGTCCGTTCCCGGGGTAGTCAGGCCCTAAAAGTGCAGAGGTTGCTACGATTTCGCTTTTCTCTGCAGAGTCAGTCGCAATTAAAAAAAGTTTCCGCTTTTAATTCTTCATCTCTTCCATACGTAAAGCTCTCGGCAGCGGCTAGATGATCACTCTTTCAGTTCCTACTCAAGTTCATGATGATCGCCGTTTGAAGTTAAAAGCCAGCAGCATCAAAATTCACACTTCACCTAACAACAACACCACCACTTACCATTTGACGAGCCTCATCCATCTTAAGACGACTTTAAATATTCTGTTTTTAAGTGCCGGCTCTGTCTTGACTTGAGATTATCCTGCAGTGAAATAAATCCCGCATTAGAAGAGAAAAACGTTATGATAATTCTTGGAGTGTTAGGTCATAGTACGCTGTGAAATGTATATGGCAGCTAGTATATGGAAGTTAGATGCTTGCGTCGGATGCTTTGAGTGTCATCAGCCAAGGGTTGGCTCTTCACAAACGATACACGATTGATGTATGTATAACCATGTCATTCATCCAAGAAGTGATGTAGCGTGGCACTCTTTTGATCTGGGTTGGATTTATAGGGGGCACTCGGGTAATTGCCCGGGGCGCAATTTTTTCCTGAACCGTTCAGCAAGTACAGTCTTAGGCAGCCAATGGCGTGGCAGCTCACAGGCCATAGTAGGACGAGCCAAGGGTGATGGTTAATGTTGGTGTTATACTCAGAAGCGTACCTTGAAAAAAACTATGAAAATTTACAATTTACGAGCCGTGAAGTTTATTCCCGTAATTAATACGCATCAATTAAGGTGTATGATTTACTTAAACTTCCTTTAGATGTGAGCAGTATGTGAAAATTGCTGGTGAGTTGGCAGTTCCTGTTCTACATGAGTCTTTGTGTACTTTGTGTAAATGTTACAGGAAGTAAATGTTTTAAGTTATGTTAGGCTAGGCCATGTTCTATTTGTTTAATTGAGAGTAATGTTAAGGAGATGCGTGCAAAAGTATAAAAGTTTATGACGTTTTTTTCCTGATATATTTCGTATTTTCTCAGTTCTATATTTCCTAACCTGACATAACCCAGCCTAGCCGTACCTAACCTAACTTAGGCTAACGTAACCCTTGCTGAACTCTAATTACAATTACCTAACCTTAACTAAACATACCTGACTTAAATTAACTCTTTTCTGAAACAGCTGATTTATTTCACTTATTCCTAAGCATTACGCTGGGTTTTGCTTATTGGTTGTAACATAGACACACATTGTATGCAGACATTGATCAGTACAGAGACTGGAAATTGCTGGCACATTGCGCCTACGACAAATTAGGTTTTAAAAATGATGAGGCACTCTACGTTTAAATAAAGTCACAAAAAGTGTTTTATATATTCTCATACATGTGCACTTGAAGATACACTTACATTGTACTCCTGACATTACCCTTACTGAAACAAATAGAACCTGGCCTAGCCTAACGTAACTTAAAACATAGCTGTCCATTTAATGCATGACTGAATTCAGTTCATTCATTGGCTGGCACTGCACGCAATGCTTGCTTATTGCTTGGTGACACTTACTCCCTATAACATGCACATAAAGTACACAAAGACTAATGTAGAACATAAACTGCTAACACACCAGCAATTCTCACATGCTGCTCACATCTAAGGAAGTTCAAGTACATTATACACCTTAATTGATGCGTATTAATTATGAGAATAAACTTCATGACTCGTAAATTGTGAATTTACATAGTTTTTTCAAGGTACGCTTCCGCGTACAACACCATCAGTTGCCATCACCCTTGGCTCCTCCCACTTTGGTCTGTGAGCGGCCGCGCCATTGGCTGCCTGAGACTGCACTTGCTGAAAAGTTCAAGAAAAAATTTGCGCCCGGCTCACCAATCTGGAAGCAAATATACATAAAAATGTCATATATGCATATTTCATTGTGCAGCCATAGCTATGCCTTGATAGTTAAGAGTCTCCTCCCCCTTCCCAGCTTAAATTTACCCGAGCCCTTACGGCGTTAATCGGGCCCTGGTTTTGGTTCATAGATTCGTGCATTTTCTCAAAATCGTTATTTCTGCAGGTAGATGAGAAATCTATGTCTCAGGACGTCGAAGTAGCAATTTCGTATCTAGCAAATACCGCATATATTTAACAATGACAAGAATTATTCAATGGGTTAAGTGTATCTCTCTTTCTTGAAAAAAAGTTATATTGCAATGTAATTATGTTAGCTTGTTGGCTAATATAGTGTAATTTACAAGGAACCGCTTCTGTCATTAAGCATCACAGTCGATTCATTTTTTAAACACTGGAAAAAAGAATAGAAGTAATAATTTACAAAGAATTATTTCCGCTGAAAATAACCCTCAGTACCACTCAAAGTCTGGATTACATTAGGGGTGCCCAAGTGCCCCCCCCCCCTTCCCCATATAGGACAACCAGCAGTGGCACCGCCCACACAGGGAAAGCGCGTGCCTTATTGCCCAACACGCTATTATCATTTATGCTTTTTCACACGCGCGTGTGACCATCTCCATTCGCCAAGCTCTGTATGTAAAATTCTGCGTGCGTCGCAGATGTCTTTGCTACTATATCGTTAAATGTAGCTACTAAGCTAAAAGATGAAATACGAAAGTGGATGAAATATTTAGTTTAAAAAAAGCTATATGGGATCTTGTTGTAAGACCTCTGAAATGAGTTTTAATATTTAAGTAGTAGTAACTGGTTCCATTGTCGACGTTTAAATTGTTACTTAGGAAAGTTATATCACAGAAAGAGACCACAATTTTCTTTGAGTGTGAATAAAGGTAAATGTAAAATTAAATGCTACTCGTCTATTTGGCATAACGGATCTATCATACCAACGATAACGATTTCATATAACAACAATCTCTACTTCATGCTTAAAAATCAGCACCAAATTTTCAGAAACTATGCATTCAAGCCATGCAATTGCTCAGAAGACGGAATATTTGAAGGCGACTCACAGTAGTACAAAATTCAGGATATAAGTAAGCTTTCAGTCACATAATGCGTTATAATTGCAAAAGGACAGATACACGAATTTATTCTGCTTTTTGACAGCAAATTTACCTTTTTTCTATTTTTTATTAGAGCAAAATAATTACGGATGCACTAGTTTGCACCATTGCAATATAGTCAGCATGTAGTCATAATACATCGGCTGACATACAGCCATGGGCTAGGCAGTGACATATGGCTTGAATTTTTCAAGTAACACATGACTAACTAGAGAACTCTGAGAGCGCATACCTCCGCCAAGTAAGGCAAAGACAACGAAAAATTCAAATTGCATCTGAAACCATGATTTTTTATCAACTCCAGTATCTAAACATATGTGCCTTCTTGATAGTATTAACAGCATCTGCAAGTTTTTTGAAGATCAGTTCATAACTTTTTGAGTTTTGCTGCTAACAAATATTATGACAAACATAAGTCAAACATACAAACGAACCAACCGATCTGCACCAAAATTAAATCATTTATGTCTATTAACATTACTAACAACTCCTGTAGGTTTCATAAATATCCATTCANATATCCATTCAAACTTTTAAAGTTATTGCGCTAACAAGCATAAAATCAAACACAGCGACAAACATATGAATGAACGAACAGATCATCACATAACTTTGACCATTTATTCTCGGTGATATACTTAACAACTCGTGTAAATCTCATAAGAATCCGTCCATAACTTTTTAAGTTATGGCATTGAGAAAAATGAGGCTGACAGACTAATGGATGGACGGATCTTCACCAAAAGTTAATCATCCGTTCCTCCTAACATGCCTAACAATCCCTGTAAATTTTATCAAAGTCTGTCCAAAGCTTTTTGAGTTATCTTGGTAACAGACAGACAGAACGACAGAATAACAGACTAACAGACAGACAAACCCGACGAAAACACAACCTCCTTGGCGGTGGTAAGAATATGTTTGCACGTAAAAGCAATTGCTAATATAATTAAAATAATGGATGAACCATTAAATAACAGCCGAGCTGCTGGCCAGCTAGAAGAGCGTTGAGCCTATAATATGAAGCACGGCTTGATCCAGTTGATTGTGTGACATCAGCGCAGGAGGTCCGCGCTAATGGGAGGAGCCCATGCAAATTGTAAGCGGCGCATTTGTCAATCAGATCGGTGGCGCGCGCGGCCAAGCATAATGTGAATTGTGCCTCAGGATGGACTACATATCCTAGGAATAGGTTACTTAGGTTCGTCCGTCCTGTGTTATGGGGAGTGGCGCCGTCAGCTTCATTGTTCTTAAAACTACTCATTCCGAACTTTTGCCTTTCCGTGTCAAGGCTGCTTGCTTTTTCGTACAACCTTGTTTCCTTTTGTTGCATGTTGTTGCCTGCTTCCATGCCTACTTTGCGTCCTTTCTTTCGGTGCAGGCGGTGTTTACCTTCTTCCATGCCCACTCTGCTTGCTTGTTTTGAGCCCACCTTGCTTCCTTTCTCTCAATGTACACTTCGCGCACTTCCTTTCCGTGTACACTCCGCTTAGTTCCTTTCTCTCACTCAAATTACAACAGTCTATGCTCTTTTAAGCCTCCAGGATTTGCAGCTCAGAATCTTAGTAATCTGTTTCTGGGTTCTTGTTAGCTATGCTTGCTACATGTCCCTTTTTCTTTCTCTGTTTTGGATTGCCGGACTTAGAACTACTTAGAGAAGCGTATACTCTGAGTACAACACGCTCATTTAAGTCCTCCCTTGATTATACAGCTTGCATCACAGCACAATGCCAGAGAACAACACTGTGATATGCCCTTAGCTCTCAGCCTCGAACAGACGTTGCCCCGGGGCACAGACTGCGGTCACACATATCACACCGTCGCTTATTACCAGCACCCCTTTCGCTATCCTATAGCCCTCTCTAGCTACCTCACACTAGCTAGCACCACTGGCTGGTGAGGCGAAGTAACTGCATTTTTGCGTCGCGTCGCTCCCTAGAAGGCCCGGGTTCGAGTCTCGAACACAGCGCAATGGAGTTACATCAATTGGAGCCCTCCGGCACCGAGAAGCGAGAGAAAGTTCGGCGAGGGATTCTCAAATTGGCTCTTGCCACCGACTGCTTTTTTTTCACACGACCAGAATTTCAAATTTAGGAAAAAAAAACTCGCTTGGGGCATCCATTGTATGCGAGATAATATGTGAATATTATTATTGTTTCCTGAGCCTTGGACTCTGCCTGCTATTTACCGTAGAATTTCCTGCAGGCTACGCCAGCGAGTGCGGCTTTCGCGGCGGCTACGTCGAACTCTGTAACTTCCCTGAAGAAATTGTGGATGCTTTTTCCAAATTAACGGTTGCCCGCTTGTGTGCTTCTGGGTGCCAGGTGAGTGGGCCGACACTGTGTGTAATTAGGCTATGTGTGGTGCAATATAGAGGGGTGATGTATGAAGTTAGCAGTGGGTTGCTGTGGCTCTATTTGGTGTTACGTTCATTTGGCACCAACCGATCCGATATTGTTGGCCGAATTGACTGACGAGTTTATTTTGCATATTTTAGCAGCAGTCTTCACAAAGCTTTAATAATTACGTACTAGTAAAATGTATATTTTTCTGCTAGTACATTGATTCCTCATACAAAAATACTGAAAATATTGTAACTAAATTATTATGGCTAGAAAATCAGTTTTTGTATAGAACGCTGATTATTATTACGGCTAGAAAATTAGTATTAATATATAAACTGATGGTAGTAAGGCTGATTTAAATTTTTTAAATGTAATGTTTGGTCCTTCGGGTGTTACATGGCGCCATTTTATCAATACTTATACGGGCCATGATCGAGTTATACGATTGGTTAGGAACACATATGTCACAACGCAGTAAAAATTTTCAAAGTCATTGATATCGTCAGTAAAAGTATTACCTCATATAGTCTAATATTTTACCTAAATTTAGGAACAACTGTATACGTGGCTTAGTAGAAGGAAATGGAACTGTTTAAACAGAGGATCGCCTACACATCACAATTTTAACGTAGTGAGCTGGATTTACCGTTTTATCATCATTTTCAGCACCAAGATAACTAAGTCCATGCCAAATATATAGTAAGGATATGCAGTGTTTTCGGTCAGTCAAACTTAAATGTTTCTAGTAAAAGCATGCCTGTCCATTTATCTATTGTGCGCTATTGGCATTTCTGAGACGATTAGCGCACCGACATCCGTGTAATAAACGCTGTAGATATAACGTTAGTACGTTTGCATTATGCATCCCATGGTGCAGGCTCGTCTGCATGACACTCACTGAAGTAGGCCGGAGTTCTCTAAATTTGCTCAGCTCTGTGGTTGAGTTAGAGTGTCGTGACGTCACGTCGACGTTACTGCAATAACCGACGGTTTCGTTTTGCCTGACTACCGCCAGTGCGCTGCTGCTGTGACGAGGATATACTACTAGTGCGTAGGAGTATCGTAATTCCGATGGGACTTGGACTGCAGACCAGCGTAAATGCATAGAAATCTCCAGAGCGGTACCTTTAGATTTACGTTTACAGAGGTGAATCTGAACAAAATTCTGGTTAGATTTACCTTTTAAAGAGTAAACTCAAACTTAGGGCGACAGAGATTTCTTTGTGTGTGTAAACTTGAGAGTTGCGTACACTGCTGGGTCAGTCCTGTAGTGTCGCTGGAGCACTCGTACGTTAGTCTCAAGCCTGAGAGTGGAAACACCGGAACGTTTCTCCCTACCCTATCGAGTACCATGCGACAAGCACGAGTGCGGCTGGCCTTATTTTACACTGTTAAAAAAATTACTCAATATGCGAATCGCCATTGCAGTTTCTCCATTACAGCAAGAGTCAAGTACGCTGTTTCAAATATTTATCTTTATTCGAGTGAGCTTAAATTTGCTGCGACGTGAAGCTTAGAGCGACGTTCAAACACGATCTGGGTTTGAAACTTAATCTGGAACCAAAGTAGAGAAACCAACGCTCATACTGAAGTTTCAGATAACTTAAAGCTCGAGAGCTTAGGTTAAGTCGCCCTCGCAGTGCCAATCAACGACGTCTTTGGCCCATCAACGCCTTCATAGACTGTCCAGTTTCTGAATAAATGGCATAATGACACTATTCTCACGAAAAATAAAAGGCCTACTTTCTGAGTTTACCTTCCACCTGGCCGGTAAAAAACGCTCTCGTAGGAATAGCGTTAGAGAAGTGACTATATGTGGTTACTTGACTAGTAAAGGGTTATTGTGCTAATTATATCAAACTGGAAGGTATTAATGCGTAATGATACGCTACAGGGCCCGGATATTCAAAACATCGTTACCTGAACGTGGCGCACAACTGTTGCCTTAACACCGCTTACGTGAACCTTAGAAGTTCTGACCGAATGCTTAAAATATTTAAAAGTTCACTTAGCTGGATTTAACCTTATATATGCTCCTAACTTTAAGGTTGGTCGGAGCAGTCGTAAATGCCACCAAGTTAGCAGCTGCTTAACTAAAGTACCAATAAAATAATTAAAAGAGAAAACAATATTCCATAATTTTGAGCTTTTAGCTCTATTAGAGTTGGATTAATGATAACAGCAATGTGTTTGGTGCACCTACAACCTTCAGTCTACAGTTATTTCACCAGACGATAGAATGCACTAATTCGATGTTTCAGTATTTTCATAGTTTACACAATGCTTCACTCACTGACTCTTTGCTTCTCTGAAAAATGATCACAATCTGGCATAAGCTAAAATGAGACTTTCTAAATAATAAGTACAAGCCGTTTAATAATCTTCATTTAGTAGCTATTTATAAGAGTAGTTCTGATCAATGCACTTCTAGCATTAAATGCTAGTGCTCAAGACCAACAGCTATTGCCTAAATGGCATATTAGGCCGGCTGCAGACGATAGTCTTTTGTCCTGTGTTTTCACTGCACAGCGTTCGAATGCGTTGCTGTGTCTATACATACAACAAAAACGAGCACTGCTTTCTGAGATGACATGCACTATAAATTGAAAAACTCACACACTACACTGCACTACTGATACTTGCTAAGCCAGCGCATATGACGGTAAACATTTTATCGAAACTATTGGTTAACCCACAATTGTGTTTGCAAGGACAGCACGAAGCACGAAAAACACAGGACATAAGACTATCGTCTTCAGTGAGACACCATATAAAATGCGCATCGTATTTCAAACTGTAATTTGTTTTATTTTTAGCTCTAAATTTTCATGATTATTCATCATATATTGGATGAAAATTGCGAAACAAGAATATGTTTCTAAAACTGGGCTACTTCATTAGTTTTAATTATATTAAAATTGACTGCCCACTGGTGTTCATCCAGAATATAACGGTAAATCTTGTCTTTTGTGTTAGCTGTAAGAATGGTACTTTTATATCGATGCCACACGCTAGTCATATGAACGAGTATCGTCATTTTTTTCATCCGAAGTTATGATGAACTCTTCTAAACACAGGTTTGAGTTAGCCAACAAATGGTGTAAACATGTTTACCATCAGCGCCATTTCAGTTTACTTCTCATGTGCCGCTAGTTAGCTGCCGGACACATTGTACCTGGCGGGATTTATTGTTCAAAATCGTTTGTGTGTGCTATTTAAATGAGCACATCAAAAGATTCGGACGAAAAGATGACGACACTCGTTGTTTTGAACAGCGGGTGACATCGGCAAAATTCATGTTGTAGCATGAAAACTGTAACAATCGGCATTTGAACTGCTGCAGCTGTTATTGTTTCTCTTATAGCATATTGTAGCCTATAGTGCAGTGGTTCTTTACCTTTTTGGGGGTATCGAACCCCACAAGTTCCATACATGCATTCATCGAGCCCTTCGTTCAGAGAACATCACCAATGAGCAAAGCGTGAAGTCACGAATCCTACGAGTGGATTGAACAAAGTCGCCGAACCCCTGAAACTAACTCGCGGAGTCCCTAGGGTTCGATCAAACCCATGTTAAGAACCACTGTTATAGTGCCTCATCACTAAAGTGTTTTTGTTGTTGAATCAAGTTAGCCATTCCATTTTATTCGATTAAAGCGCAATGAACGACAGATACAACTGAAACAAGAGTATCAACATTAGTTACGCACACACCGACACCAATCCGCACGCGCTCTACCTGCTTTTGTAACGCTCTTTCCTATTGGCTGAGCGAACCTCACGGCAGTTTTTCCGCATGCACTCATAAAAGACTTTACGTTCCTGTAAAACACAAGTGAACATCTCAACTTACGATTAACGTAGAGAAGCGTTAACTTAGTGATTTACGTTTAAAATTGAATCGTAACTTTACGCTCACGTCGTGAAGTTTTAAACATCCGGGCCCTGGGCTCGGATGTTTAAAAGTTAGCCAAGTTTGCGTAAAGTTTCTATTCAACTTTACACGCAAATGACTGCCTGCCTTAACGTTTCTCTCCATTAATCGTACGCTGAGATGTTCACTGCAGTTTTACCTGAAGGTAACGGACTTAACGAGTGCATGCTGAATAATTGCCCTGAGACTCACTCAGCCAATTGGAAAGCGCGTTACAAATGCAGTAGAGCGCGCTTTGTAAGCATTGAAGCAACAGCTGATCGGTGTCTGTGTGTGCGAAACACACGTTGATACTCTTGTTACAGCTCTATCTGTTGTTTCTTGGGCTTTAATGCAATAAATGGATAACTTGATTCCACCAAAAAATAATAATAAACAATCAAAAATTTAGTGATGAAGAACTACGGGCTACAATTTATTACAAAGGAAATAATCCCAGCTGCAGCAATTCACATTCTGATTGGATGGTGCCAGTTTTCATGCTACAGTACAACTTATAATGTCGATGCCACACGCTAGTCAAAAGAACGAGTATCGTCATCTTTTTGTCCGAATATGTTAATATGCCCTTTTAAATATAAATAGCATACATCTGCAACAATTCTGAATTATTAATCTCTCAAGATATAATTATACGTCCAAAAGCAACTAACGACACTCGTGGAGTAAATTGAACTGACGCCTTGACTGACGGTAAACATTTTCACACCATTTGTTGGCAATTTCAAAGCTGTATTTATAAGAGTTCAGCATAACGTTCGGACGAAAAGATGTCGATACTCATTCTTTTGACTAGCGTGTGACATCGTCATAGAAGCACCATTCTTAAAGCTAATGCAAAGGACAAGATATACCATTATATTCTGGAGTAACACCAGTGGGCAGTCAGTTATAACCCGATAGAAACTAATGAAGTAGCACAGTTCTGGATAGTATGTATTCTTGTTTCGCAGTTTTCGTCTCATATATGATAAACAATCATAAAATTTAGAGCAAAAAAATTATATATTACAGTTTGGAATATGGTGCTCATTTTATCCGGTATAACTGTGTTTCCACTCCACCGAGTTCGAGTACTGCGTGCTGTTCTTGCAAACACAACTGTGGGTCAACCAATAGTTTCGATCAAATGTTTACCGTCATATGCGCTGGCTTGGCAAGTGTCAGTAGTGCAGCGTCTTGTGTCTTTTCAAATTTTTAGTGAACGTTGTCTGAGAAAGCAGTGCTCGTTTTTCTTGTTTGCGCAGACACAGCAATACATTCGAACACTGTGAAGTGAAAACACAGGACGAAAGACTATCGTCTGCAGCCGGGCGTAATATACCATTTACATAACAGGTGTCTGTCTTGAGCAAAAGCATTTATTACAGCAAGTGCATTGATGAGAATTACTCTTTTAAATAGCTAGTAAATGAAGGTTATTGCCCACTCTGTGTTTATAATTGTTATAAAGTCTTTTTTTTTAGCTTATACCAGACGGTGGTCATCTTCAGAAATGCAAAAAGGCATTGAGTGCAGCATTATAAACAATGAAAACCTTGAAGCATTGAATTAGTTCATTCTCTTGTCTGATGAAATATCTGTAGGCTGAGGGTTGTATGTAGGTGTACTAAACACACTGTTATTATTAAGCATCCAATTGCAATAGAGCGAAAAGCTCAAAATTATACAATATTGTCGTCTTTATTATTTTATTGCTATTTTAGTTAAACAGTTGTTAACTTAGTGGTATTTACGACTGCGCCGACCAACCTTAGAGTTAGGAGCATATTTAAGATTAAATCCAGCTAAGTGAACGTTCTAAATATTTTAAGCATTCGGTCACAACTTCTAAAGTGCACGTAGCCTAAGCGGTGTTACAGCAACGGCTGTGCACCACGTTCACGTAACGATGTTTTGAACATCCCGGCCCTAATCGGTGTCTGTGTGTGCGACACTCATGTGATACTACTCTTAGTTCAGCTCTGTCTGTCATTCCTTGGGTTTTAATGTAATAAAATGGATAACTTGATTCCACCCAAAAATAATTAAGATATTCAAACTTTAGTGATGGGGGAACTATATAGGCTACAATTTATTACAAAGGAAATAATCACAGCTGCAGCCGTTCACATTCCGATTGTGTCAGTTTTCATGCTACAGCTTGTAATGTCAATGCCACACGCTAGTCAAAACAACAAGTATCATCATCTTTTCATCCAAATATGTTAATGTGCCAATTTAAAAATCAATAGCACATACTTGCAACCATTCTCAATAACAAATCCCTCCAGATATAATGATATGTCCAAAAGTAACTAACGGCACTTGCGGAGTAAACTGAACTGACGGTAAATATTTTTACACCATTTGTTGGCAATTACAAAGCTGTGTTTAGAAGAGTTCAACATAACTTTCGGATGAAAAAATGACGAAACTCGTTCTTATGACTAGCGTGTGACATCGTCATAAAAGTATAATTCTTTAAGCTAATGCACGGGACCAGATTTACCATTATATTCTCGAGTAACACCAGTGGGCAGTCAGTTTTAACCCGATAGAAACTAATGCAGTAGCAAAGTTCATGATATTATGTATTCTTGTTTTGCAGTTTTCATCTAATATATGATAACAATCATAAAAATTTAGAGCTAAAAATGACATACTACAGTTTGAAATACGGTGCACATTTTATATGCTATAACTGTGTTTTCAAGTAGTAGTAGGATATATATGTAAACTGTGTTTTCACTTCACCGCGTTGGAGTACTTCGTGCTGTCCCTGCAAACACAACTGCAAGTCAACCAATAGCTGCGATAAAATGTTTACCGTCATAAGCGCTGGCTTAGCTAGTGTTACTAGTGCAACGTCTTGTGTCTTTTTTCGAATATTTAGTGAATGTCGTCTCAGGAAGCAGCGCTAATTTTTGTTGTTTACACAGACACAGTAACACATTCGAACGCTGTGAAGTGAAAACACAGGACAAACGCCTATTGTCTTTAGCGTGCGTAATATGCCATTTATGTTACAGCTGTTGTTCTTGAGCAGTAGCATTAGCAAGTGCATTGATGAGAATTACTCATATAAATGGCTGATAAAAGAAAATAATTGTCCAGCCTGTACTCATCATTAGGAAAATCTCATTTTAGCTTATACCAGACGGTGATCATATTTCAGAAATGCAAAAAGGCGTTGAGCGAAGCTTTATGATTTTATGCTATGAATACAATGAAGCATTGAATAAGTGCATTCTGTCGTCTGGTGAAATAACTGTAGGCTAAGGGTTGTAGGTGCAGCGAACACATTGCTATTATCATGAACTTGACTCCAATAGAGCGAAAAGTTCAAAATTATGCAATATTGTTATCTTTATTAATTACTTTATTGCTATTTTAGTCAAACAGCTGTTAACTTAGTGGCATTTACGACTGCTTCGACCAGGAAGCAAAGAGCGTAACGGAAGGACTCACGAGAAATTAGCACCAAAAAGTGATGTTATCATCGACGAATCTATGGCTGAGTAGCCTAGGAGCCTAGGAATATTTTAACTAATTTACCCAGAAAAAAATCGTCTTAAATGGTGAAATTCATATCTAGCGTATAAATAAATTAAGGGGAATTCTTTAGTTTAGACGAGCCAGTCTATTTTCTTTATTTATGGTCTGATTGTTATGAAACTTGCACAGTATACGTAGAATTGAATTCTAAGAACATTTTCTTCATGTAATTTTTTATTTTATTTTCGCAATAGTTTTTGATAACCTAACCTAACCTACCCCAATCTTACGTACACTAACCACACATAACGAAACTGAAATTCAAGAAAAATAGAATAAAATATTCTTCAAATTCAAATTACGTCTTTTGTGCGAGTTTGATAACAATCGAACGAAAATAACATTGTTTTTACTGCAAAACATACCAATAAGAACACAACACCACAACAATTAAAAAGTATACGTCCGCACTCTACAGCGATCACCGGCAAAATAAGAATCACTTAAAAAGGAAATTCAGATTTCCCCAGAAGTTAAAATAATTCCCCAAATATTTATAAAAGAATATAAACAGAAGCTTCACGCTATAAATAAACACTTGATGCTCAATACATGCGGAATAGCCTATACGCGGTAGTACATAATTATTAAATATTTGCATAATTGTCAAATAAGAAGTTGAAAACTCCCGAAATTGCTCTAAAAATTCCTGATGCCATCTGAAATTTCGAAGAACTGGGGTAAAACTCCCAATAGTTGCAGCCATACAGTACATATACACGCTGCTTATTGGCTGACACCAACGCGTCACTTAAGTTTCTTATTGGTCAACCAACGCGTCACGCAAGCTTCTTATTGGTTGGAAAGAGTCCTGGTCGCAACTCGCGTCAAGCAGGCTTGTTATTGGTAGAAATGAAGAAAGTTTAATGTCAACATTAC
>LQNS02278091.1:16421718-16438759 GCA_001587735.2 Parhyale hawaiensis | reverse complement strand
CGTATAGTATCTGTGAAAGATGACTATCAGGAACGCTGCAAGCTATCACGGAGCTACGTGAATACCAAAAAGTTACTATAATGTTAGGCGGTGTAATACCTTCGAAGGTGATGAACCGCAAGGAGCTTTAATAGAAAGGAGCTCGTTGGTGAAGCGCCACATCCAGGCAAGTGATCAAGCGAGTGACAAGAACGGAGAGAACAACTAGCCAAGTCGGTGAAATTTGAGTTTCCCCGCATGGCTGAAGTCCGGCTAACTGGCTGCACATATGTATTGACAGTATTGCAATACTATGTTCGACTTAATGAAAGCTTTCAGGGTAGGTATTGCACAGCAAAAAAAAATTCATGTACATTGCGGTGTGCGCGTTTCCAGGCAGGAATCGACGAATACAAAGCTGTATCTACTGTAATGTGCGAGGAATGGCTAAAAGGCTGTGGTGACTGGAAAGCTTCAGCATTGTAGCTGGACAGGGAAAGCAAGAGGAAACAATAAAATTTACGAGCCAGTCGGGCAGGATATATACTTTATCAGCTTACTTCGTTAACTGTTTACGAGAGCGGCTCGCGTTCTTTTATATTTTTTTGGACATTAATTCATTGTACTGAAACCAATTATCAATACCGTGGCTTACCTTTGATTGTGCAAATACAATTTTGTAACACTTAATTTTTCGACTTCAAAAACGTTTTTATTATTTGCCTGCTCTTCATGAAACTTCGCAAAGATATGTAAAATAGAAAGAAAATGGGGATTGACTCGTGTACTTTTTCCATTTTTCGCCATATAAAACTAGTTTACAAAGAAAACTGAAAACCGGTTTCTTTGATTAACTCGTTTTCTATGGCGAAAATGGGGAAAAGTACATGAGCCTAACCATAGTCTTTTCCGATTTTGCATGTCTTCACTAAGTTTTATTCAAATCGGTGCATAAATAATAAATTTCTTTTTAGTTGTATTCTCGAATTGCATATAAAAATTTTCCAGTCAAAGGGTTCAAACTTAATTTTTTATTTTTGTTCTGATTTGAATAAAACTTGGCACAGATATGTAAAATCGGAAAGCAATGTGGGTTAGACTCATGTACTTTTTCCCTTTTTCGCCATAGAAAACGAGTTATTCAAAGAAAATGGAAGCCACGAGCTCTTCTGAAAAGCTCATTTTTTCGATTTCTAGACACTACTAGTCGTACAGTTTTTGAGCTACAGAGATGGTTTTGGTATCAAACGAAGCGGAATTTAATCTTCTGCTTACGCCGTATTGGGTTTTATGAATTTCGAATTAGGAGACGAGTGTCGGCTAACATTTGGAAATAACTTGAAATTTATTTTGTTTGTATTTATATTTTAAATTTTCTCGAAAATAAATCTTTCAGCGTACCTTACCCGACAACCTTATACGTATTCCTCGATGATTTTCATAGTTGATCAGTCACTAAGCTTTTCAAAGTGATCTCGTCTGATTCCTCGGCTATGAAATAAGGGTATGGGCACAACTTTCAGCTTGCTAGCCTCATTCCTTCAGAAGATGTAGCTGGAAACTTAATCTAGCAATAGGCGCCTTAAATTGAATGCATGCTGGGATTGCTCAAAGGCATAACTCTGATCAGCCATTTTTCTCAGCCTGTGCAATACGGACGCACCTGCGAGTTTGCATGGATGTGATACAGCTGACATATCACTAACATAACCACTCTCGGACACGGCATGTTGTATTCAATTAAGATGATAATTGCTCGAGTAAAGTTACCCCGGGAGACCGAAGTCGTGTCCGATTGGGACGTCGCTGTCGAATAGTCAAGTGCACTTGACTTGACTTTTCGGACTGATTTAAGCCTGTCCCAATCGAACGAATTTTAGGGCTTAAGCTGTAAAGTATAAACCCAAGCTGTGCTGTCACTAGCAAAACCTGTCCTACCTTCCTAACATTTAAAAGTTAAGCATCATTGGATGTAAATCTTATGGACTTTTTATTCGCAAGCTGCAACAATGTCGTTCGCTAAGATAAGTTAGAAGTATGGAACTGGCTCAGCTAATTGTTAGAGGTTATTTGTGGTACCTTGAACGTTACAGTGATGGCACTATGGAAACAGAACAAAACGCTGGTCCACGCGAGTGACTGGTATGTTTTTATCATTTTACCAGTCCATGGTATGGGTAGGCCCATATGATGCCGGAGCAATGTACTGAAGTTAACTCTAAAATAAGTTTTCTCCTATTCTTTTATTGCTTTCATAGAAAACGAACTAATATTTTTGTTTAAATCGTTGTATTACCAGGTTAAAATTCAAAAATTCTTCCTTTTGTGAAAGGAAAAGTTTGTTTCAATGCACCATTATTGCTTACATTAGGGTAAAGTCACGTGCATTACGCTTAAAAGAGTCAAACTAACTTCGGGACACAATTAAGTTGTCGGCTCAAGCCGGACACGCTTAAGGCCTCAAACTCAAGTCAAAGTGGCGAAAAGAACGGTCAGAATCGACTTTCCACTCGATTTAAGCTAAACACATTGAGTTCATGTCCTAATCGAACACGCCTTAAGTAACCCAAAGTTTTGGTGTAGATTTTACGCAAAGCCTCGATTTATAGGTTTTCACTACACCTCGTATTCCACTCCCACTTTGCTTTCATGTACAGGGTTTACCTACGTCCACAGATGATTTTGAATCCTATTTATCCATTACTTTCCCTGCATTTCGGCTTGCTCGTCTCGTACGTTGTAGTGTCCTTCCGATCATTAATTCCCAGTCTTTTCATGACATATTTTACGTCCCTTATTTTTTCCTGTCTTAGTGCACAGTGTGGTGACGGCGGGAGCTTAGTGGAAAGAAAAGCTAATATGATCCTAATATCGTCACTACGCCAGGCGTGTTATTGTTGTTCCGAAGCAAATAGTGCAGTAAAAAGTAATGAGTGGGAGCCATCGTACCAGCGTCAGGTAGAAGTATGTGTGACTCAAAGATGTCTTAGCCGACAACAGAGCGTCATCGACAACAGAGCGTCATCGACAACAGAGCGTCATCTATTTTTACAACAGAAGTTTCGGGTGAGTAATAAACATTCATCGGAATTGCAGTTCGTTACGTACAAAGTTATATTCTTCACTTCATGGGACACGTTTTGTGTACGACTAACATGACAAAAATCTGACACACCTTCAATTTTCTCAGCGTGTGCGCACCATACGTGCGCGTACAGAAAATTGCGCGTCATCGTTAAACAGATTTATAAACAGACCTTGCTCCCTGTGAAATGCATATTAAAACAGTAGAAGTGCACATTCCATTTCAACTCTATAGATCATCACGATACATCAAGAATGTGCAAAACAAATATAGCGCGCAAAAAAATTCTTGAGAAAAACTACACTTGTTTCCGTCTCGCATTGATTAAGCGATGCGCAAGCAACGACGTCTAGACAACACTGCCGTGTACGTCCAGGCTGTCTGTTCCAGGCTCAGTCAATGTTGTATGTATAGGATGTTGCTTAGTTTTTGTCTCAATTATTTTCGTGTAACATTCTGCTATGCTACGGGTTTCTGGGAGGTGTCGGCCGACATGACGCTCTAGGATTTAGGGCTGGTTCAATTGGCTCGTCAAAGTCGATCTAAGCCAAACCCTCTCGACCTGACTTGTCCGGAACTGCAAACAGTAACTTGAGCTTCGTCACTTGGAATTGTGCTGCAGATGTTAGAGGCCAGCCGATTACGTTGAGCCTACAAAAAAATCATTCTAACGGGTCTGATTGAACTCTTTAAAGTCTCACAGGTATTCGTTAAAGAGTCAATACCTTCGACTCGCGCCAAGGGATCGAAGCCAGAGCACCCGTCGGAAGTTCCGGATAAGTCAAGCCTCGAGGGTTGAAGTGCAGCGCAAAATGTAGCTTCCGCTTTAAGCTGGAGGAGTGGCCCAGACACTGGAATTCGTCAGAGATTGTATTAGGTTAGTGCGAAAGTAATGATCGATTTAAATTTAGAGATGTGTTTCAGCTGGCATACCACGGTTGATGGATGACATTTACTGCTTTGTAAATTCCCTGGTGGTAATGATATACAGTATCTTGGGTTCTCTGAAGCAAGAGCTTCCAATAATTCAGAATAAAGTTTTTTATAAGTTTGTCTTTTGCCTTCCTTTAAAAGAGAAATCATCACTTCAGAAGCGGGAAACTCACCTCTTGCAACTTCTCCCATTCTCTGCATCATCCCCATATGTGATCGAGTAAGATTATCCCCATATGTGATCGAGTAAGATTATCCCCATATGTGATCGAGTAAGATTATCCCCATATGTGATCGAGTAAGATTATCCCCATATGTGATCGAGTAAGTGTTTTTCTCCGCACTTGCATTAAACCGTTGAAGAACACTTCTCCTATGTGAGCTTTACGTGGGACAAATATGAAAATAAAGTATTTTTAACTGTCTAAAACGCTATATAATCTGACAGAAAATAGTGCAAGTTAGATGTGGAGTTATTTCAAATTTGCAAGAAAAGGTTAAATAGCTATTTAATAAAAATTCGCTGTGAAACATTTGTTCTTGAAATTGGACATAACTTTTACAACAACCTGAAAACAAGCGTATCGTAATCAGCGGCTCATTTCACAAACCGTCAAGCGTATCGTAATCAGCGGCTCACTTTACTGACTGTCAAGCGTATCGTAATCAGCGTGCTCATTTCACAGACCGTCAAGCGTATAGTAATCAGCGGCTCACTTTACTGACTGTCAAGCGTATAGTAATCAGCGTGCTCACTTTACTGACTGTCAAGCGTATAGTAATCAGCGTGCTCATTTCACAGACCGTCAAGCGTATCGTAATCAGCGGCTCACTTTACAGACTGTCAAGCGTATAGTAATCAGCGTGCTCACTTTACTGACTGTCAAGCGTATAGTAATCAGCGTGCTCACTTTACAGACTGTCAATCGTATAGTAATCAGCGTGCTCATTTCACAGACCGTCAAGCGTATCGTAATCAGCGGCTCACTTTACAGACTGTCAAGCGTTTAGTAATCAGCGTGCTCACTTTACTGACTGTCAAGCGTATAGTAATCAGCGTGCTCACTTTACTGACTGTCAAGCGTATAGTAATCAGCGTGCTCACTTTACAGACTGTCAAGCGTATAGTAATCAGCGTGCTCACTTTACTGACTGTCAAGCGTATAGTAATCAGCGTGCTCATTTCACAGACCGTCAAGCGTATCGTAATCATCGGCTCACTTTACAGACTGCCAAGCGTATAGTAATCAGCGTGCTCACTTTACTGACTGTCAAGCGTATCGTAATCAGCGGCTCACTTTACAGACTGTCAAGCGTATAGTAATCAGCGTGTTCACCTTACAGACTGTCAAAAGCATCGTAATCCGCGGGCTCACTTTACAGACTGTCAAGCGTATTATAATCCGCGGGCTTAATATACAGACTGTCAAGCGTATCGTAATCAGCTTTTTGACTTTACAGACTGTCAAGCATATCGTAATCACCCTGCTCATTTCACAGACCGTCAAGCGTGTCGTAATCCGCGGGCTCACTTTACAGACTATCAAGCGTATCGTAATCAGCTTTTTGACTTTACAGACTGTCAAGCATATCGTAATCACCTTGCTCATTTCACAAACTTTCAAGCGTGTCGTAATCAGCGTGCTCGTTTCACAGACTATCAAGCGTGTCGTAATGAACGTGCTCATTTCACAGACTATCAAGCGTGTCGTAATGAACGTGCTCATTTCACAGACTTTCAAGCGTGTCATAATCAGCTTGCTCATTTCACAGACCGTCAAGCGTGTCGTAATCAGCGTGCTCATTTCACAGACTGCCAAACGCAGCGTAATCAGCGGCTCACTTCACAGATTGCCAAGCGTATCGTAATCAGCGGCTCACTTCACAGACTGTCAAGCGTGTCATAATCAGCTTGCTCATTTCACAGACCGTCAAGCGTGTCGTAATCAGCGTGCTCATTTCACAGACTGCCAAACGCATCGTAATCAGCGGCTCACTTCACAGATTGCCAAGCGTATCGTAATCAGCGGCTCACTTCACAGACCGTCAAGCGTGTCGTAATCAGCGTGCTCATTTCACAGACTGCCAAACGCATCGTAATCAGCGGCTCACTTCACAGATTGCCAAACGCATCGTAATCAGCGGCTCACTTCACAGACTGTCAAGCGTGTCGTAATCAGCGTGCTCATTTCACAGACTGCCAAGCGCATCGTAATCAGCGTGCTCATTTCACAGACTATCAAGCGTGTCGTAATGAACGTGCTCATTTCACAGACTTTCAAGCGTGTCGTAATCAGCGTGCTCATTTCACAGACTGTCAAGCGTGTCGTAATCAGCGTGCTCATTTCACAGACTGTCAAGCGTGTCATAATCAGCTTGCTCATTCCACAGACCGTCAAGCGTATCGTAATCAGCGTCCTCATTTCACTAAGTTCAGCCTCGATAAATCGTCCATTATCTCCCTTTACATTTATTAAAGGCATATTGTTGATCTTTCTCTAGCTTTACATATCGTAGATGAGTAGCGTTGTCGTCTGCTCGCGCCCTGCAGCAGTCTTTTATTGAAACTTCTGCCTGCCAAGCCGACATATTCCAGATATGTTAAGACTAACAACGCCGCCCGGCACTTCCCTTTGATGCCTTTTCGGGTTTAGTTCAAGACTAGACGAATTACTAATAGTTTTTTCTTCTATGCATAGTTAGCACTCCGAGTCCTGTCTAGAGAGAATGATAGTAGTCGTGGAATTTGGAAAGTGTGTCGGAAAGTGGCTGGGGAATTTGAACATGTTCATCGCAGAAGATCGTCTTCTCAACCTAATGCACATCAGTGTTCTTTTTTTGTATTTTTTTTCTGTATGTTTGACAATGTTATATAAGCATTATTTTGCTTCAGCTGTCAAATACCATCTAGCTAAGATCATGAGAAATTATGAGTTTCATGGCTGATATTTTGTAGCTTCGTTCTTGAATAAAAAGAGATCGAAGAGTCTGTATCATGAATACATCATGATTCGCGTGCTACGGGGTACCCGCAACTCACGAACATCTCCTCTTGACACCATCTGTTGCACTCCCGCTCACTCGTATTCTCACTTCATCTCCAAAAAGTGGCAGAGAAAATAATGCTTTGGGAAGTGCAAGGCAATTAAGGATGAGTAAAAACACTGTGGCAATGGCGCCACTAAATATTCCGGGAGTAATTAGGCATTTCACTGGTACAGTATGTGTCTTGATTTTGTGTGTAGGCCGTGCGCGTTTGTTGATACCTGTTTCCCTCACAATTTTTTCTATTCAAATATAAATATTTCTATCCATTTTTCGTTGTCTTGCTTTCTATCAGAAACAAAAAACTGAAGTGCCCATGGAGCAAGCCAAGGATGAGCACAACCCGGAGGCAGTATTGATTTTTCCTGGGGCACATAATCGTTTTGATGAGTTGAGATTACAGAGGGAGCAAGTCTCGCGGTGCCGGGGCAGTTTTGTTGACCTTGGCTGGGGAGAGCATTGAGAGCAGCTCGGCCGCCGCTGCTGCTGCTGCTTGTGTCTCGACACTGGAGCCTCCAGGCCCTCGACTGTTCCAGGCAGTCAGTGCCGTCCCGTGTGTCGTAAGAGGAGTGTGTGTCCCTCTGTTGTCTCTGTCCATTCACTCCTGCCACCTAATCTTACGTGCTTATATTACTGTATTCGTGAATAAAATTGGTAATATATCATAAGTGATTCGAACTATCAGCGGGAAATTGTTGACGTAATAGCTGCTGCATTGGCTCTCCAAAAAATCAACGGACTCGGTCTACCTCGGTAAGTAGATGCGTAGAGCTCAATCTACGCTTCCCACTGCTCTCTACTTGGTCGTTTTCTACCGAGATTTATGATTAGAACTAGAACATTTCGACCCAAATCTGAGACATAATGTTCTGGGTCACGTCCGGGTCCGGCAGCGAGCGAAAGTCTACGTACAACAGCCGCCGTGTTTGATTATGTTTGTACAAGTGCTATGGCAACATTGAATGCGGTGGTGTTGCGCACTCCATCATCCACACTTTCTTCCATATCTGCAGCTGCCTACACGTTCTTATTCGCTGATTCAAGCTGCAATTGTGAATTTTCCCTTCAGTAAAAAGCTGAAAAAACGTTTATTGTAGTATTTTCTTTAGAGTCAAGGAAGGATTGCCCCATTGAATTGGAAATGTCGTAGCTCTCTTTTGAATCCGCGGTAGTCGTGCCAATCTCTCGACCATCTCCAGATGAGAAGCGTTTTTTATACACCGCCGTGCAGCTGTGGGCAGCTGTACGTTCAGCAGCTGCATCAACCCGCCCAGCTGTTTCGTTCATTGATGAAACTGGTTGGTTAACATTAATTGTTTTGTTTTTTTTCTATCGTGACGGTTTTTGGAAACAGGTGTGCAAGTACGACAAATATTCAGTCTTCGCCAGTTTTGCTGCGTGCGATCCAAGTCACAAGGCGGAATGTTAAGAAACCGAAATGGTATAAGTTTGACCTCGCCAATAACTTCGTGAGCTTATTAGTGTCATAGTAATTTTTTACTGACGACGGTAAGTCGTTCACTGTTCTTTACACTCAGGTAGCTGTATAAGGGTGTCCTTGTGAATGTAGTGCGCGGTGTGTTGGAGGGTTTGATTATTCATCTTCTGTATTTATTACAGTAATGTTATTCAGGTCTTAATGCTATATAACGTAGAGTTTATTGCAGAAGCAAGTTTATCATAGAAACATTACTCATCAGAGGGTTCTCTTGCTCTGATGGCTTTTAGGTCCGTAGGTAGTGATGCTTCCGTCAGGGAACATGTGGGCCATAGGATTAAGTTTGTTAGGGTCACCCATCCTATGTTATGGGGAGCAGCCACCCCTGAAGGTCCGTCCCCATAGGTTATCGAAGCAAGGGCTTACAGGCGTTTGTATGTGTGGGTTCTCCATTTCTATGGCCAAAATATAGGTTCCCGTTATATAGTTCTTGATGACCCGTGGTCGGATGCAGCCGCACTTACTCCTCTGGGGCCAGTGGGCCTATATCGGCAACACAAACCAGTGTCTGTGGGTTTCCAAGTTGAGGTTGCGGTCAAGTTGACTTTACCTTAACCTTTCCTTTATTGGATAATACCTTTCCTGTGCCTAGGGCGGCCCAAACTAACTTACCGTATATATAATAAGTTAGTAATGATACGCAGGCGATAGCTATGTTTGACACATTGACTGGTGCGTGGAAACTCGTCTAGCTCTCAAAACAACTTTCAAGATCTGCTGAAGCGGTTCTCGAACTTCTTAATTGCAGTCCTAAAGGACTTGGAGACCCACCAGCAAGTGCAGTCGCACAGAAGACTGTTACGAGCGATGTGCTTTGATGGGGTCAAGTGCTAGAAGAGGGTACTGTAGTTTTAAAAATATTACGTACCTTTGTTTATTCAATGCAATAAAAAATCTATCAGTTAGCCCTTTTTTTAAGAAATTGATTTGCTACTCTTATAGGAATGAGAATAAACAAAATATAACTTATATGTAGCGGTATGTGAGGAAAGGTGAACAATAACGTGTCAACAGCAGGAGCTAAGCATCTGTAACTACTGAAACAAGTTGTTGTATTACCAAATTAATTTTTAATATAAGGAGGCCTATATATTTGGGCTAACCAGCATTCAGGAAGCAAAGAACGTAATGAGAGGACTCACGAGAAACCAGCATCATAAAGTGACGTCATCAATAACGTCACATCGACCAACGGTACAGCTGAACAGCCTATGAGTATTTTATATGATATCAATGTTGTCAGTTGCCAACTTCAAGCCCTCAAATATATAAATAAATTAAGATAACATATGCTAATTGAGCAAAAAGAACAATTATTAGTAGATAATTATTAGCAGAAGAGGCTCGTAGAGGCTTTCACAGCATCAGAAGCACATTCAGAACAGATACGGCGCCTAGATTTCACTTCTTCCTTGAAGAGCAGCCTTCTTTACACTTCGTATTGAAGTCATGCTGCTCTTTACAATACATTTTCAACATATCACCATATTTTTTCCATTAAGTTCTTCAACCTCCTGCTCTTGACTGGCCATATATATACTTTGAGCTGCACTCGTACACACAACACAGTAAAATAGGGGCCAATTATAGGATGTTTTAATAATAACTGTTCTTATGGTTTCCTTCGCTTCAAAAATTTACCATTACTTATACGTATTTTTTGGTAGGATTAAGAGTCGAACTCACGAAGGCCTGAGGTTCCACCCTCAAACACGCGTACTGGTCGTTGTGACGGTCTGCGGTCATGGCAATTTTTTTTTTTTTTTTGTCCAGCCGAGTCCTCTCGCTACACTCTGCGCCTCCTGAGCTCGTTGCACCCTGCCGCTAGCTCTAAGAACCACTTGCTATTTCCGATTGTGTTTACAAGCCATAAAATCTATAAATTAACTAGGAGCACTCTGAGAGCCCATACTTCTGCTAAGCAAGGCATCGTTAACGAAAAATTCAAATTGGCTCTGAGACTATCATTTCCCTATTTATCAGCGCCAAAATCTGGTCATTGGTGCCTTAAAATATAATTCTCTTGAAGAACCGTCCGTAATTTTTGTTGAGTTACGTTTTGACAAACATCAATCACCACCAAAATTTGATCATTTATAGGTCTTTTAGTATATCTGACAACTCAAGGAAATTTTATAAAGGTTCATTCATAACTTTGTGAGTTATATTGCTAACAATCATAAAACCAAATATAGAAAAAAACACGGACTAACCGATTATTTAAAAGACTTGGTCAGTTACTCTTCGTGATATACCTAATAAATCTTGTTAATTACAGTAAAATAAGTCCATAACTTGAGTTGTGGTACTAAGAAAAATGAGACAAACAAACAAACGGTTGAACGGTTCTTCGCCAAACGTTAATCATCTGTTCCTCCTAACTTGCCTAATAATCCCTATAAATTTCGTAAAGACCCGCCCATAATTTTTTGAGTTATCTTGGTCACAGACAAACAGGCAGACAAACTCGACAAAATCATAACGTCCTTGACGGAGGTAATAACGTAATAAATAAGTTTTATTTGCTTCTATTCCTAGTTCACCTGTACTTTCAAAGTGGGCTGCAATGCGATTATTTTCTTAACCTACAGTGGACAAAATTCTCTGGCTAATATAACCATACCAATGGATAATACAGAATATTACTGCTTAAGAGTCAATTACACGAAGCTAGTTTACACGCTACAAGCTGGCAATTTTACAAGCTGCTAGTTAATTCGCCCCGCGTCATCATCTTGGTTAATGAACTAGCAGCTTGTAAAAAAAGCCGCGAGTAAAGTTGGACGTGTTCAACTTTTACTCACTACTCACTGGCGATTGTCTTTTAGCTTGTGAACTTGCCCAGTGTCACCATAGTTGCTAGCAAATTAGCCTTGTTTAAAGAGACTCCTTAATCATCTGCCCCAAAAATATTATTCATGAAAAGAGTATTCAAATGCCTTATGTTATCTATTTGCATCATGAAAATTATAAAGAAAAATGATTGGGTCCTAACGCAACATAGACCAATTACCATAGCTAAGTACGTCCGATTCCTAACCTAGTAAATTGGCATGCTGTGAAATAATTTTTGGTATCGGATCAACTCCAAAATATTCATTACAACAATGTGTACAAACACTACAATTTTAAAACTTATAAATATTCTATAAAGAGGTAGGTATCGGGCTAGGTCTAGTTTTCTCCCGGGAGAGTACGTGTATATCATTACTATCTCACTCGCTTACTCGCCAGCATGCCAACTAGCTAGCAGCGAGTATACTAGTCTAGTATAACAGACCTCTTTAGACTAAGAAATATCCAACAACTTTTATCTAACGCAATGTTTTCATTTCCATCAATTTGATATGTAAGAGAAGTTGTGATTGCCACTGTCCTAAAGTCCTGTCCACACGGTCATGTGTTCATCAAACGTGAACACGAGGATCTGCTAACAAAACACCAGAAGGTCTGCTTTGCATCTAGACGGCCGGACTGCAGGGCAATCTCACGACAACCCAACGCCCCTTTTAAATTCATCTAGCAATAACCATGCCACCTCCGAGTTTTCTCTATAATAATTTTTCTGGATTTTTAGTGAAATATTGTTCTTGATTTCCGATGCTTTGTAAATCAACTTAAAGCATATTATATTAGGATACCCATTATCGGCAGGTGTGTCTTGCGTTAAATCAGTTGGCAAGTGACCTTGAACACAGTTTAAATGGGTCCTGATATTAGCATTTCCTTCCCTTCTAACTACGTTCCGCACTCATTTTTATGCCGTAATGACCCATTTCACTCAGGGAAGCTAGAAAATACTAACCGAAATATATATATATATATAAATATTTTAGAAAGTAAAGTTAGTTATCGCTCACTGACACATTCCTTGTGTATAGCAACAGACGAGCGAGTCGTAGATTTTTTATACGATTTAGCAATTTATTTAATTACAACCCGAGGGGGATCTGCAAGGATGTATTGTTTTCAGCGTGTCTGTGTATATCTGTCCTTCCGCCTCCAGCTCCAGGCGGATGTATTGCTTGTTTTGCTGCTGTCTTTAGTGCTACGCTGACAACGGTGATGGGACTAGGTGAGTCGCGGGCTAAGAAGTCCCGACGTGTTTAAAACGGCTCTAGTTGTAAAAGTATTTTATGGTGTGACATGTAAATTTGACTTTATTGTAGCTTTTGTTAATGCAAAATAAAAGTTATGTAGTCGGAAAAGAATCAAACCACCGATATTTATTATAAGCAACGATTATTATTATTAAAACTTCACGCTTGAGTTCCCACAGACAGGTAATACAACATAAATGAAGCATTTGCAACACCGGGAAGCCCAAAACGCTGCTAAAGGAAATCCAGCAAAAAACCATTAACAGCGGACTTAAAAGCTTGCAGGCCAACACGACCAAAAGCCGATGCAGGCAACAAATTCCAAACCTTAGCCGACCAGGGCACGAAGCACCGTCAGAACTGATTAGTTCGACATCTGACAGCCTCCAAAGTGAAAGAGTGCGCTCCGCACGCAGCACGAGTCTCTCTCTCAAAAACCTTGAGGGCAGGGAGAGAAGAATACAACCACTGCCAATTTCTCAAATGCTGTTCGATCTCCATTATATGTCAACAAGCGCTATTGGCAACCATTTTAATTTTAAAAATAGATTTTTATTTCTACATTCCGTAACAAAGCTAGCTACACGCAAACATCCAGATTTTTTTTTATTGTTTGTTTGACGAACTTTGTGATTCAACAAACTAGACAAGTCCCAGCAGTGAAATTGGGGGTTGCGAAAAGTCCGTTGGTTTCGAAAACCGAGGAAAAGGACAAATTACGGCAAATGTTTGATCGTGTTGATGGAACGACTTGAGTTCTCATATGCAGCTTCTATGTACATGGTGGCTGGTCTGTTCTAACATTAGCGCATTGTTTCCTTACTACCCGTGCAAAAAATGCGTTGCTTGACTTACAGTTACTTGCTCATATCAATATCATAGTCACGTAGTGTTTTCTTTCCTAAACTCTCCTGAATTTTTCATCAATCTGCCTCGACTTGCTCTCATCAGTGAGACCGAATGTGAATTTCAAGCTGCTAAGGCGAAATTTTATAGGTTTCCGTCTAGATGTCAGGCTGGAGAACGATTGTTTCTGCTCATGCTCATTCAAGATTGGTTATTTTAGCTTCAGCTTTATTCTAAGCATTCAGGATATCTTTCGTTCTTTTTCTTCTTCAGCTGTCGATTTATGAAGTGTCTCTTCTTCTACTTCCGCTACAGGCTGTACTCATGCTCGGTGTTCGTGTATTGGTTCCCCTTTTGACGTGACTAGAAGGTAGTTCAGAATTATTGCAGCCGAGAGTTCGTCTTTACGAAGGTGATGCAAAATTAATGCTTGTTAAGGAAAATTAAAACTCTTTTTGAAGGGCAAGATATTTTCGTTTCAATGCAGTGCACAGCAAGTTAGAAACATGAGGATAAGTTGGTTATACATCGAGAAGCAATAACATCATTCCACGATCAGGATGCCAGGCGCCACGTTGCGCAACTTGGTACTTACCGACGAAGAGAAATTCGACTTTCAGCCAACCCTCTGCCATCAGAATGATCAAGTTTGGGCCTCAAACGACTCCGTTGTAGGTAGACAAATGAACGATGTCAATCCCCGCTATCGGTGACGGTCTGAGCTGCGGTAACACCAACTCTGAGGTCACCCCACGCTTCTATGTCCTCACGGGTTTAAATCAAACCCTAGGCACATAGTGGTGCAGCAGCAACAGCTTAGAACCAGGACTGCTCCCTTTGGTACATGAACCTTTTGATGGTGCACTTTCGGCATGTTCGATTGGGTGTTAAAATTGGGCCTTCGAGCTAGGCTTGACTTATTCGTAACTTCAGGCTTCGGCCTGTCTATATGAGTTTCGGACATAACCCCCAATAGTGACACTTTCCGAAACTCAATCTCTCTCCATGAAGTTTTGTGCAGGTCCAAAATAATCGCGATGCTTCTAACCCTTGCAGCACGTTTCAAACTGATAAATCCAAAGCTTCTGTCAAGAATTTTGGACAAGATAAGCCTCGAAGGTTTAACTTCGGCCCCCAATCCAGCGTGCCCTTTATACCCTCCACCAGGACTCCGAGCGCCGTATCACAGCTTCATAATGACTCAATGCTCACTTAAAGCCAACCGTCCTGCTTTCCTCTGCAAGGACGAGCGGCCATCGCAAAGTCCTGATTTGAGTCCTGATTCGTCTTTTCAGTATGATCTCCTTTGGAGAGTATGGGCTACAGCGCTGCTCATACCTCACTCGCTGCGCTGAGATGAAAGCTGAAGTGCGCTAAAAATGAGCACTGGTCCTTCCAGAACAGCTCGGTACGTGCCCCCTCGGGTGCCTATCCTACAATACAAAAGGCTATAATTGAGACGTGCAAGGGCTATTTCAAATGATTCTTAGATTATACTCATTGTGTGTCATCTACCTTGGCCTTCAACATGAAATTACCTTTTGGTCTTACTTTGACTATGAAATCCTGAAAAGAAACTATGTTGCCCAAATTTTGGAACATCCAAAGCTTGTCCCTTCTTTTTTCTACCTGGAAACACCGTTTTATTGGCTTGAACATAATAGCTAGAATACCATCGCATGTTCTGTATTTATTAACAATTTACCTCGATTTGCTAATATTGCACATTGAAATTAAGGCTTTCCATGGGATAAGCAAAATTGCAAAGATCTGGTTTTAGCAGTGCTATGAATCAGCAAAGATCTTTAAAACGGTGTTCTGCTACTGGAAGTAGCTTGAGTAGGCCCAGTTACAATTCTGTTTCCAACACTGCGTGGTCGCTTTATGCTTTGTACAGTAAAGCAGACACGACGCAAGTGTCTGTCAATCAGGCCAGTGGGTCTTGATCAATACTCTCTATCAGAAATGACGCCCGGTAGCAGACAAAAGATTTCACAAGTGTTCTCGTGTTGATTAGCCCGCACCGTCTCGAGTTAGCTACTTGCTTATTTACTTGCTTGTTTGCACCCAGAATCTTCGCTTTAGGATTGCAAGAAACTCGAGCGTTGAAGATTTAATTCGATTGTATCCGTGATACAAAAGATGAGCCTGAGTTCGGTTGCATGGATGTGTACGTTAACTTTAAACCAGTTGAACACCTGTTTTATTGCGAAAGCAAAGGAGATTGTGATGGCGACCCAAAGGGGCACAAGCAGTTTAGTTTCAAATTACGAAACTACTATTTAATATCGGCGGTAGAGGGTAATTCAAAGCATTTTTTAGATGCACCATATTCGATATTTATTTTCGCTAAGTCTTTGATGTGTCTAGTTAAAGAACAAACGTATATAATTTATTATATCGTATGCAGGGTACAATGGATACACTTATCAAGGTTTTCTTATGCCTTAATTCTAGAATTTTGAAGAACTATAGTCAATCCACCGCAAGGAGTCCGATGAGCGTGGCTAAGATCGCAAAGCAACTTCGCCAAATCTCACTTAAGCGCGTGGTATAACTTATCTCAACCAATAAAATTATATTTATATTCGAATATTCAAAGTGCATTAGTAACTAGATTAGATTTGGCACTGCTGCGTTCAATTCAGCCAAGCCCCGAAAGGATTGCCTACGATGGCTTGACTATAGTAGTGTGAAAAGCAGGAGAAACAGTCCGTGATGAGTCAATTTGGGATCCCTCGCCGTGCTTCGCCTGGCCATCTCGGTGCTGGAGTACTCCACGCAGTGTAAATCCATAGCCTGCCGTCCGGGGAATCGAACCCGGGCCTCCGTTGGTGCGATGCCGAGCCTTTGTCACTTCACCACCGAGAGGGTGGTGTGTGGTTCATGGTGACTAAACAAGTTATTTTTATTTCTCAGTTCGCTACAAAAAGATAATAGACGGGATGGGAATCAGTTGTGGGCCCTAAGGGCCCTGTCAGACGAGCGGGTTGGCCGCCGCGGAACCGCTTTTGAAAGAGTTTTTATTGATTCCTATGTAAAACGCTGGCTGATGTCACACGGGCGGTCTACCCGCCTGACCGCGGCGGGGGAGACGCATTTCCCCACTTGTAACCGCCGCGGCCAGCCCGCCTGGCTATGCCAGACGAACGGTGTTTTAGAGGCGCACCCGCAGCGGTCGGCAGCAGGGCTGCCAGATTGGGCTATAAATAGCGGATTGGGCTACTTTTGAGGCCTTCACGCTACTAAATTTTTTATTTGGGCTACCCGCTACTTTTTGGGCTACATTTGAAAACAGTTTGGGCTACAATACAGTACTTTTTCCATAGCTTGAAAATGGAAATACCGGCCGTTTCTACGCTTTCCGATATCATTTTCGTTAAAATTTAACTCATTCCTGACCAGTCGATTATAAATGTCAAATGCACACTGCTCGCTTTACTTGGAGTCATTGGCTGCTTGGCGTAGGCTAGACCAGTGCACTTCTGGGCCTCTCGGTCATAATTTTGGCGGCGCTACGGCAACACAGTCGCTTCAAAATCCTCCAATTATTAA
>LQNS02278091.1:16380911-16393213 GCA_001587735.2 Parhyale hawaiensis | reverse complement strand
ATTGTCACTGTTCAGTAGAGCGTAGCTTCACATAGTAACTTGATATTGTCTCCCTCGAATTTTGCTGCCCTCTGGTGCGGTCATCTCATCAGTTGCCTGTCATTGTTTTACTACAAAGTTGAGTGCTAAATTCGTAAAAGATTTGTCCTATAGTATGTTTCCCAACTGAGTTATTATTTGTGATAGAAACATTTTGGTACGAAACAGTGTTAATTATTTCCATTATTATTTTTTTGATACGGCAGTTAATTAATCACGCGGCAATTAATTAACCAATTGAATGAAACGACCTATCACACTCATACATTTATATGTATCACGTTATCCTAACAATGATGGGATGCTGATGCAAATTCATTGCCGTCGTTTTGATAACCGAGTACGCTGTAGTGATAATAGTGATCCCCTCTGAAGCCGAGAAATTACTGCGTTGTCAGCAGTGTCACCTGCTCGTGTACTGTATGGTGACTATATTATTATGCACAGCAGATCAAGCTTCAGTGCTCAGACATCTGCTGATGAGTCTCGAGCCTTGCCGTCGTTAAGCATCGCTCTGATCTCGACCGTATTAACTAGCGCTCTGAAACCCATTCCGCCCACACTGCACGACGGTGGTTACATGTGCCATGCCTGGCATTAACGAGCCTCAACTCTGGCAGGTAGCTTTGAATGACAGAGGAGTACAGAAGGTAAACTCTCATTAACGGAGCATTTGGGAAGAGGTTATCTTTGGAATGAATGGTTCGCTGTTGTGGTGTATGTATGTGTGGGAGTCCGTCCATGCGGTGTCTGTTGATGAGAGGCCCTCAAAGGGCATAGGATAGGCCATATATAGGGTTAGGGTAGTTAAGGCTCACCGATCCAATGTTATGGGGAATAGACACCCGGAGGGGGGGGGGGTGTCTCCATAGTTACCTTTGCTTTAGCTAACCCTTCGGGATGTCTATCTTTCGTACCCCCTTCGGTTTTTCCAGTTTCATTCTCCTAATGATTTTTCCTCTGTTCTTCCTCTCTTCTCCAACTTGCTGTACCAAGGCGCGCTGATCCTGCATGGGAACATCTTCGTACATGTGTTCTATATTTCTGTCGAAGTACTACATGTCCCTTGTTTCTTACTCCGTGAGGTCGCGTTTGTAGTGGAAACGAAGGCTTCAATTATTCGCTTTTACTATTGTCATCCTCAGTTTGCTCACGAGGAAAGAGATCATTCGACAGATGGTTAAGCGTCACACAACCAGGTGGCGGCTGCACAGTCACACGGTCAGTGTAAAACATCCAAGATGAAACCTGGAAACGATTCAGATCAAAATTGACTACTAAAGAAAGGCAAGAAAACAGCCATACATCTTCATGCATCGAAAGCCACGACTTCAACACTTTGCGCAAGCGAATAGAGTTGGAATGTGACCGTGAGCATACCACCTGAAGCACTCACATGTGCCATCAGTGACCCTGAATATCTTCAAATAAAATTTAAAGTATTCCATTAGTTTCTGTAAGTCCAGGGACTAGTATGAACTCGCCAAACATATTGGAACTTCATGTAAGTGTTTGCATTTCACTTTTGTCTTTTAGGATCGGAAAAATGACGACAGGATAAGATCTAATATTTGGTGTCCAGTACTTGTGAACGATAGACTGTTTTGGTTAGACCAGTGCTAGGCTGCTCAGCAACCTCGAGATAAGAGCCGCAACTTTATTAGCTAACTAACCATTTCGTACCTACTGTACACATTTGTTAAGCTTCCGATATTTAGGGCTATTCCCACAATAAGTGATTTCTAATTTCTGTCCGAAAAGGTTAAATGGTTACGCCGAATATTGAGGACTGAACCTCTTCTGAGAAATGGCTCTTGTAGCGCGTCCACTATGGGTGGTATACATTTTGTAGCTGGCGGTTTTTTTTATCAGAATCTCTCGTTCGCTAGCAAATTCAAGTCTTGAAAACATTGAGGGAAAACCCTTAACAAGAACACTTTCGAAGGTATATTAGGCCGAATGAGGTCACTGAGTGGAGAGAATTGAGTTCCTTATGAAAGGTGCAGCGCAATGTTCAATCGATTCCCGTAGGGGAACGCAACTTGAGGATTAACCACAGACCATAGGGTTAGAATAGTTACAGAGTAATCTCTGTTTCGTTGTTTATATTGACTCTTTAAAAGGCAAATCTAATTGCACTATTGTTCAGATTTACCTCTTTAAAGGTAAATATAAACTTCCCGCTCTCGAGATTTCTCTTCGTGTACGTTCGTCTATTCTGTGTTTCGGATAGCTCTACCTCGCATGCTACCTTACCCTTAGGCCCTCGAGACACGTTTCTTTCGCGACCACCGCGGGTCTTTCCCTTTCTTTTACAGGTGATCTTTGTTTTGTAATTCTTCGTTTCTCCGACCTCGATGTTCCTTCGGACGGTGTGTCACGCTTGGGCTCCACGGGTTTCTTATTTGGCCCTTTCTCTTTCCAGCTCCTGAACTCCCGCATTGGGTAGAAGGAGACTCAAGCTCACATCTTTCGTTCCTTGTTCACAGTGCTTCCTGTTGCTTTTCTTTTCCACTTATAACGGCATCTGGGCGTGAACTTCTTCCCTGACTTGCTATTGCCATACTCGCGGTGGTCCTCCGTGCTTGTCGTACCTCATTTCGTTCGACACCACACGCACGTATCTTTTCCTCTCTTGGAACATTGTATCTCCGGGATTGAAAAGTTTTAACTCCATGACATCCTACCCTAGAATATCTCGATTCTCTTTCTTTATTTTTGACGGCTCTCGAAAAAAATAATCTCTTGTTATCGCACCGTACTTCTGATAGCTTACTTGTGGTAATTTTTGCTTGGGACAAATTAAAATACATCATGTAAAAAATTCGTACATTTTATACTTAGTAAATATACAGAGGCTAGCTCTAGTTTGATAATGATAAGTAATATTCGGTACGAGGTTGTCGAACTGATAAAACCACTATCAATAATACACCTACGTACGCCGCATCCATGTTTCGGGAAGTTGTGCCTCCAGGGAACTCATGCGTCGGTATGTTAACCTTTAGCTTGTCTTCGGGACAACTTGTTTCCGTGCCTACTTTGTTTCCATTTTTCTAACTCCTACCAATGATGCTCTCCAGGAAGCAAAGAGCGTAACGGGAGGACTCACGAGAAATTAGCACCAAAAAGTGACGTCATCATCGACGAATCTATGGCTGACCAGCCTAGGTATATGTTAACTAATTTCACCAGAAAAATCGTCTTAAATCACTAAATTTATCTCTAACGCATAAAATAAATGAAGATAATATACACTAATTTAGCAATTATCTATAGAAAATTGCAGTGCATGTTAGTGGAAACTATCACAACACTAGCGCCGAATTTGTTCCCTTTCGGCAACTCAATTGAACTTCTTTTTCTTGATTGAAGCCTTATTTACACTTCATATTCATTTCACAGTACTCTTCACAGAATATATCCATTCCTTACCAACATATATGAGCACCATTATAGCCAGTTCTGTACGCGAGAGAAACCACAGTAACATGTAGCTTATTGCCCGAACTTTCTGTACTTGGCGACAACATTTTTCGGTATTTTGCAGCTCAAGTAGCTGGCCAGTCTTGAGCGGGAGACTGAATGAAATAAATCGAAAACATACGATGATATGTTCAAGAAAACCATATACGAAGGTCTGAGGCCCCACACTTAAAACACTTCGACTCGTCGATGTGATGTAAATTTGCTACATGCGGTCACAACTATGTTTTATTTCAGTCCTATTGAGTCCTCCCGTTGCATTCTTTGCTTCCTGGATGCTCTCTGTTCTGTACTTCGTATTCTCTCCGGATTTGCTGTTCCCATGCGCGTTGACACTGCGTGGCAACGTGAACAGGTCAAAACTTGTCTTGGCATACACGACCCTTGCTTTTTCTGTCTCTGAACATGTATGCAGTGACTAGGAAATACTAACTAATTTAGAGCTACTATGGTTTTCACCGGCGGCCGTGTTGCACTGTGTTTCGATAATAATTTTTGGACGAATTGTCGGATCACTACGGTGTTTCAACACAAAGCCTTTTACAACCCTACCTAATTTATGGCCCAACTAGCATATTGCTATATGTGTTTACGGAGGAGTAACCTCTTGTATGTTAGGCCTATATTAAGCTGAAGCCCAGAAGTCGCGTCTACACGTTCGAACAACGACCCAGTGTTGCCAGATTGTCGAGGCGTAACATATGTATACCGGAGCCGAAATATCTGTATTTTCCAGAAATATCTGTAGATGTAAATACTTTCACTAACGTGTCTTGTCTGTCATAAATTGTATTACAGATCGTTTCGAACTCTGTGAATGATACGGCCTATGGCAAACTATACCCATCGATCGATTATAGCTTGAAAACTAGAGCACTCTGAGACCGCATACCGCCGCCAAGCAAGGCAGCGGTAACGACAAATTCAAATCAGCTCTGAAACCATGATTTTCTTTATATCAACAACAAAATTTGATTACTTGTGCCTTTTGATAATGTTAACAGTGTCCATAATTTTGTTGAAGATCCGTTCTCAACTTTTTGAGTTATGCTGCTAACAAACATTTTAACCAACATAAGTCAAACGGACAAACCGATCATCACCAAAATTCAAACAATTACGTCTTTTAACATAACTAACAATTCCTGAAAATAAGATCCATCCATAATTTTTCAGTTATTGCGCTAACAAACCTTTTAAAAAACACTAGTCAAATGCACAAACGGACCGACCGATCTTCACCAAAATTTAATCTATTAGCTATGTCTTTAAACATTACTGACAATTTCTGGAAATTTCATAAAGATCCATCCGTGATTTTTTGAGTTTATGCACTAACAAACATAAAATCAAACACAGCGGCAAACAAACTAAGGAACAAACAGATCATCACAAAAATATTGATCATTTACCCTCTAAAATAAACCCAACAACTCATGTAAATTGCATGAAAATTCGACCATGCTTTTTAAGTTAAGGCACTAACAAAAAAGAGGCAGGCAAACAAACAAACAAACAGATGGACACATTTTCCCCACAAGTTAATCGTCTGTTCCTCTTAGCATACCTAACAATCCCTGTAAATTTCGTCAAAATTGGTCCGTAACTTTTTGAGTTATCTTGATGACATCTTGATGACAGACAGACAGAATAACAGACCAATAGAGAGACAGATAAAGCCGACGACAATATAACCTCTTTGGCGGAGGTAAAAATACCAATTTACGGTAGCTACATCCGACAAACTCTCAGAACAGTGGCGTAACTCTATATAATAGTCTGTTAAGGAAGCCATCTGATTTAAAAAGTCGCTCATTTATTGATTTTTAAAATCACTCATTTATCGAATTTCTGGCAAAACATGTTGACATTGGAGCATAACTTTTCTTTATATGAAGGATCATTAGAAGGTACTGGGTGCAATTGCCCCAGATCCACTACCATGATAGCTCCAAAACTACGGAAAATTGGTAGGGAGCACACCACAATCGGTTGAATTTTTGGATATCAGCTAGACTATACACGCCATCGGCTACAATCGGCTAAATTGGCAACCGTGGAACTCATTGGTAATTTGTTAGAAAGTTGCCTGCGAGGAATTTTCGGCGAGAAATAAATGAACGAACTTCACAAAGAATAGGCACAATAACAAAGGTTCATATATCGCATATATTTAATGATAAAAAAGGCTGAATCTACAAGAATATGCTTATAGGAATCTTGTGAAATTTTATGCATTTAGAACAAACCACTCCAAATATCTGTAGATCTTGGGCCGTTTTGAAAAAAATCTAGACATCAGTAGATCAGTATTAAAATCTGTACAGATTTTAAATGCCGGAAAAATGTATGTAATTATTATGAGCGATTTTTTAAATGGGATGGCTTTCTTAATAGACTATCATATACAGATACAGAGTTACGCCACTGTTCTGAGCGTTTGTAGGATGTGGCTACCGTAAATTGATATTTTTTTACAAGCTATAATTGATCGATGGAAATTGTTTGTCATAGGCTGTATCACTCACCGAGTTTGAAACGGTCTGTAATACAATTTATAGACAAATGACAGACAAGACACGTTCGTGAAAGTATTTAGATCTACAGATATTTCTTGCAAAATACGATATTTCGGCTCCGGTCTATAGATATTTCGCCTCGACAACCTGGCAAAACTGGGTCGTCCTTCAAACGGGTAAACGCGATCTCCGGGCTTCAGCTTAACATAGGTTATGGGCCTAATATGCAAGAGTTAACTTCTCTGTAGACATATATAGCAATATGCTATCTGGGCCATAAATTAAGTAGGGATGTAAAATGCTTTGTGTTGAAATACCATACTGATCAGGCAATTCGTTCAAGAATTATTAGTGAAAAATAGTGTAATACGGCCAGTGAAAACTATAGTAGATATAAAATAATACAATACTTTTTGTTATCATACTTCGCTCGCTAGTAGGCTCTGCGGTTGGTGATCGCAAATTTCATCTATTCGATGAAATTCGAAAAATTTGGAACTTCATTTAAATTAGTTTTCACTCATTTATATGAACAAGATTTAGTCGTTCTTCACTCAGCCTAACATATCCTATTCTAACCTATTGTACTACGTTTAGCCCCATTCGCATTGTCTAACGTAACACACCTCATCTAATCAGCTTACCTCATCTAACCTAACACATCTCATCTAATCAACCACACCTTATCTAAGCAGAGGCACCTCATCTACCTCATCTAACAGGATGCATCTCTTCCAGTTTTGTAGAATCCTCAAATTACAGAAAATTGATGAAATCGCTAGTTTCGCTACCTTCCCGTGACATATACACAGCAGTTGAGCCCCACAACGTGCCCGCAACCCAGACTTTCAACCTGCGTGCACACTTCCTCACGGACGACGCATCACGATACTGATGCGATTTGGAAGAGCGAATGTAAGCACCGGGATGAATGTAAGCAAGCGAGCGTACGCAGTTGACGGATCGCTTTACCTTGCCTCAGAGAGCCAACACAAACTGCAACATCGCTGCGATCGATAGCGCGGCTGCCCGAAGGCCGATAAATCTCTAATGCTGACATTCTTCTGAATATTCTCTCGTCTTTTATTGTGAGTGCACTCTTCCGTGGGCACTGGGCCCCGTTGCCGAAGTGCTCTTTCCTATCGGGGCGAAGTGAATTATGGGCATCGTATTTCTTCTCTTGTTGCAAACATGTATGAATTATTGCTATATTTAGTCCGTCTAGATGATAAAGTGAATAAAATTCAGAAGGCGAGTTTAGTTGCACGATGAAAACATGCATAAAGAAAACACAGAGAGTTCCACCTCGCCACTAAATTATTAAAATGACAAGCTCTGCTGCAAGTTTTCATCAAGTTTCCCACGCAAGGTGTGGGTAGTTAAATACTAATCATCTGCAGGTACTGACGTATCGAACCTTCATATGCCTAGTCCAACCAATAGTTTCTTTCGTTATAGTACAGTGGGTTGCCAAGTGTTCCGCACCTACCTCAGTCGAACCCGAATCGCTCCTATAGTCTCTAGGGAAAAATGTAGGTTTGATGGGGTGTCTCGGGTGTTTTTCTAAGCAGCTGCTATCGAAATGTATGGAGGTGGACGATGTGATGTGCAGAGCCTATAGGAGTAGGTGGAGCCCTGCGGCAGAGTTCTCTCGATGAACAGGCCAATATTGGATGGAGGGCCTGCTCTTCTTGCGCTCCCAGTTATTTTTATTGCAATCTCATAAGCTGCCTGACGGTCAGTATTGGCAATAATGTGGTAGAGCTCAGCAGCAGCGGATATCTGGCCCATTAAAGTAGGCTGTCCAAATTTTGAGACGCTGCTAAGAGCGCCGTTCCTCTAAGAAATAAAAGGTTTTATGCATTTATGGGTAGTCGTTTGAAACGATAATAGGTTGTTGTCTGCAAGCTACGATTTCAATTGTATTATTCGTAAGAGAATTGCAGATTAATTCAGCAAAGAAAGGGTTAATTCTTTTACTCACTAGCTAACCCGTTAACGAAATACTTTTTTTCAAAATCGTTTCATTTCGGTGGGAATAACTTCCAAACACTTGATAGCTTCTGGTGCTTGACAACGAGACTAGGGTTAGTCCAGGAAGCAAAGAATGCAACGGGAGGACTCAATAGGACTAAAATAAAACTTAGCCGTGACCGCACGTAGCAATTTTACATCACATCGACGAGTCAAAGTATTTGAGTGTGGGACCTCAGGCCTTCGTATGTTGTTTTCTTGAACATATCACCGTATTTTTTCGATACATTTCATTCAACCTCCCGCTCCTGACTGGCCAGCTACTTGAGCTGCAAAATATCGTAAAATGTTGTCGCCAAGTACAGAAAGTTTGAGCTATGGCTAACTGTTACTGTGGTTTTTCTCGCGTACAGAATTTGCTATAATGGCGCTTATATTTGTTGGCAAGGAATAAATATGTTCTGTAAAGAGCGCTGTGAACTGAATATGAAGTGTAGATAAGTCTTCAATCAAGAAAAAGAAGTTAAATCAGGTCGCCGAAAAGGAATAGATTCGACGCTAGTGCTGTGAAAGTTTCCACTAACATGCACTGCAATTTTCTATAGATAATTGGTAAATTAGTATATATTATCTGAAGTTGTTTATACGCTAGAGATGAATTTCGCAGTTTAAGAGGATTTTTCTTGTTAATTTAGTTAAAATATACCTAGGCTGGTCAGCCATAGATTCGTCGATGATGACGTCACTTTTTGGTGCTAATTTCTCGTGAGTTCTCCCGTTGCGCTCTTTGCTTCCTGGGTTAGTCTGTGTAGTAGTTAATCTGCCTTTCTCGTAAAACTAACACAATCCGAAATGTTGCCTTGAAAATGTGGATCGACAGCCAGTACTGTTAACTCTTGTAAAGGTTGTGAAGCTTGAAAATAGTAAAAAAAAAAAAACGGCGCCGACCGCCAGCCTCTCGCACCACTTACGTCGAAGCCGCGGAGTAGCTAAATTAGAACATGCGCTCGAACACTTGCGTGATGCCATAAAATTTTCATGTACTTGCGACACTTTTTTGTCACGCACAGGAAAAGAAATGGAGGGAAAGCCAATCGTGGAAGCCACAGCTCTGTTATTCCATAATGAAAATAGTAACTTTGTTGAAGCATTGAAGTTGAGAAATTTACCGTGATGGTAACGTACTTCACCAGGCCAATGAAAAAAAAATGCATGGCTCAAATCGAAGTGATGACGTACGTCTATCGTACAAGGCCAAAGTGATCGATACTGTCTGCGATATAACCTTCGTTTTCGTTAAAATTACCGGTGTGGTCACACATGCGTCAGCATTTGAGCAAGAAGAGCTTCCAGAGCTATGCTTTATCTGCTCTCGACGTTTTGAAGTTCATACTTTTTAGTGGCAGAGGGATTAATGCTCTGTGCTACAGTGCTAGGCGTCTTTCAGTCCGATGTTGGTGTCTTAGCCTCGAAGGTGAAATCTAGCAATATTCGGCGCTACAGTTTCATTACTTCTGGTATCATCCATACTCCACTGCGAGGGCACTGGTGTAACTAACAATGAAGATGGTTGGATGATTGGCAGTTGTCATTCGTCTTTGAACGCTATAGCTCTCACGGTTTGTGAACAATTGACTTCAGCCGTGCACTTCTCGGGGCCTCAGAGCATTTATCCGCAGCACGAACCAGTGCCAGTGGATTCCCTTGTCCAGAGGGAAGGTCGAGGCGACACTACCTCAAACCTTTTTCCGATCAAATGGATTTTTTAAGTCCATTTTTCAATACACTAAGCGTTTTCCAANTCTCGGGGCCTCCGAGCATTTATCCGCAGCACGAACCAGTGCCAGTGGATTCCCTTGTCCAGAGGGAAGGTCGAGGCGACACTACCTCAAACCTTTTTCCGATCAAATGGATTTTTTAAGTCCATTTTTCAATACACGAAGCGTTTTCCAACAAAAAATTAAAATCTTGTTTAGACACTAAAATGTTAATTTTATGCCCCAATTAACAAAGAAAATTAAAATAGTATTGTTGGGAAAGAGATCAAATTTTCCCCTTTGGCTTTGAGTTAAATACCTACCTGAATTATCTGAAATCTTTACATAAGCGCTACGACAGAATGCAGCGCATTACGTAAAGACGACTGTCCTCCCAAGCGCCTCAGTTGAGCGAGTTCCGAGTGGTTCTGAAGTGGTAGTGTAGGATCAAGATGCTAAGTTATCGCATTTGGTCAATGCAACTGCCAATTCTCTAAAATTGACGGATTTTCTCATACACGGTGGACCAGTTTAGTCTCCACGTAACGCTTTCTGCCGTAAAAAATTAGTTTTGGACCCACGTGGTGACCACATGGGGCCCAGCTATGAAAATGAAGTGGTCGCCATTTTGGGCCAGTCAGAATAAACGTGGGGCCAAGAAAGTAGAAATAAAAAATTTCAGACCATTCGCGTACCATTCGGCTGTTGTTAGTGGGGTTAGCGTTTATAATACGCCTGGGGAGTTCTTTTTCTTCGATATTTGCTCAGTGCGGGCTCTTGAATACTTTCGGCTCTTGGATTCACGCACCCCTGAACAGTCATGATTGTTCACTTGTAAACGTATACTATCCTGTTTTTGGAGGTCATTAATGATGCTATTCTTACCAGCAATGAAGATTCACGTTATGGGTTTAGTGGATTAACTATTTGCAGGAATCTAAGGCCTGCAGCATGGTGCAATCACACGCAGTAACGCTCTGACGAGCACAAAACGACCTCAGACAGATATTGCCCTCCTTGCGCTGCCTGTCATACACCATGTTGTCGCCTATGCGTCCATTCTTCGCTCAACTCCAGCAGTTTGTGTGTGTATAATTCAGCTGTTATTTTCTGTTTTGAAGAGCCGAATGAAAGTCGGTCAAAGGCATGTACAGTTGTAAATTATGTCAATTTTTTTTAAACAGCATAGCGCTCTGCAAGTTAATGTTTTGATAAATTCAATTGTGAATATCAGATGAGTATTGTTCATGCAAAGCTCAATGGTTTCCTAAACGCTCTATCATATCATTCTGAAAAATTAAAATCGTGACTATACAAACCTATAAAATACAACTGTCTAACAAACTAGGTGTAATATGAACTAGAGCACTCTGCTCTGAGAGCGCATACCTCTGCTAAGTAAGTCCACGTTCATGAAAAATTCAAATTTGTTCTAAAACTAGGATTTCCATTTTATCATGACCAACACTTGGTCATTTGTTCTTCTTGACAGAGTTTACGGTTTCTGTAATTTTATTGAAGTTATGTTCTGACAAAAATTTTGACAAACAATCGTTAAACGTGCAAAAGGACAAAACGATCATCGCCATAATTTGGTGATCTGTGCCTCTCAACAGTTCAAATAATTCCCGCAAATTTCATGGATATCCGTCTAGGCCTATGTTTGTTTGAGTTTTGCTCTGACAAACATTTTGACAAACAGTTGTCAACCGTGCAAACGGACGAACACCAGTGGTCATCATAAAAATTTGATCATTTTGTTTTTCAACAATTTTAACAACGCCTACAAATTTCATAAAGATCTGTTCAAAACTTTTTGAGTTATATTACTGACAAACATAAAATAAATATAGAGAGAAACAAAATATCAAACGAATAAGCCTATCAGCGCAAAATTTGGTAATTTGCTCCTAGTAACAACCCTAACAACTCCTGCAAATTTCATAAAAATCAGTCCATAAATTTTTTTAGTAATGCTACAGAGAAAAAAGTGTTATACAAACTGTTGAACGGATTTTCACCAAAAGTTAATCGTCAGTTCCAACCCCATACCTAACAATCTCTGCAAGTTCCGTATGAATCAGTCTATAACATTTTGAGTTTATCTTGGTGACACACCTATAATCTGACAAACCAACAAATAAACTCCACAAAAAACACCTCCTTGGCGGATGTAATCAAAAATCGTGGTCATAGTACATAAACTGCACTTCTGGATTTTTTACATTTCCAAGAAATTTTGCTGTTGAATTAGTATTTTGGGATACTAAAATGAATATTTTGGGTGGGGGAAACAATTTTTGAGCTACAACGTGGCTGTAACCCAGAAGGTTAGGAAGGGAAGGACTGGTTCAGCCAATATCCATATAGCAACAGCTTTATCTGCACTAGACTGATATATATATATTTCTCATAGGATATTAGCAGACCCAGTCCTTGCCTACCTAACCTTATGAGTAAGAGCCACATTGTAGCAGGCTAAATTAATTAATAAAATCACACTTATATCTTTTCTTTCAACACACCT
>LQNS02278091.1:16355604-16373110 GCA_001587735.2 Parhyale hawaiensis | reverse complement strand
AAAAATACCCGTTGCTTTTGTGTCTTGAGGCTGAGGTCCTCAGGGTCATACCGTTATATCCCGAGTTTGTTTCGTATTTCAATTCACCGAGGAGCATTACCAAGAAGCATTGCCGTATTTACGATCTATTTCAAAGTATCCATGTCTTGGCTGCTCATCACTTTTAGCATACTCTTACAAGCATTGTTTGTATAAAATATATAAAATAAGAAGATGAACTTTACATCATTCGTATACACCACTCTGCCTTATTGCTTGCCCAACTTCATATACCGCACCGAAAATACAACATCACAATTGGATGACTGCCACAACTAATCTAATCTACTATTCATGGGCGTGTGATGGAAAATACGCAGCCAGTGGCATGAATGTGCAAGCCTGATGCGCTGCAGCAGACTTGGCTGCAGCGCGCGTAATTACTTTGCTCTAGAAATTAATATCTTTCAGGAGGATTATGTGCCGCCGTTTATGAATTTAACTTCCCTTGGAAGAATGACGGCCCGCTTTACAGAAATTTAATTTTCAATGAGAGCTATTTATTATCTTTTAAATTTGTTCGCCGTTTTTCTAAAATGGACTATTAGGAAGAATTGAGCACTACAGGTAAAAAACTTAGTCTTGCGCGAAAATTTACGCATCATGGTCCAACACTTTAAAGCGCCGTAGATTGACACGGTGGAGAGAAGTTAAGCTAAGCTCACTAAGATTCACTATTTTTAAGCCTCGGGCGCGTACCATGGTTTTTGTAACTTTGGTTGTTGGCTGTTGCAGGTATTGGATACAAGCTTAATACTCGACTTTACGCAGGACTGAGCTTTCAGTCATCCGTTTTATAGGGAAATCGATTAGGGTTTAAGGACTGAAGCGCAATCCGAGACGAAGCCAAAGCACCTATCTGAAGTTCTGGACAAGTGGAGCCTAATGCCCATATCTTAGCATACCTTTGTTTCGACGGACCAATCGATGACACTCGCAATCTTATTAAGCAGAGTTACGAGCCCATGTTGAAAATTCAGGAGAAATCCACTGAGAAGCGAAGGGTGGGCGAGAAATTCACCGGATAGCGAAGGGCCGCCAACTTGCAGAAGCGGTCGAATTCATAGTCGTCTAGAGTCCTAGAGCACCAAACCTAAACTTACCTCTTGGTAGAAATATCAGCAAACGCCAAGCAAGTTGACATTCGGTGCGATACGCATACGCTTGTTAACTGTCAATACCCCAGCAGAATTTTTGGCCGCCCTAGAAGTTATAATATTAAAACATCTTCTAGGGAACAGAGGGCAAAAGGGTACTGGTCTGGAGCCCACTGACAGTGGGGTGGGCTCATTCACCGGCAAGCTGTGATTCTTCGATCCTCCACAATATTTATTTTTAACCCATTGACGCACATTATAAAATATACTAGACGCTATTGATGGTACTTCACTAAAAAGCAATAAATGTTTACTTTATACATTAACCGTTGCCGGTCGCACTGCATGTGTTTTATGCAATTTTTTACTTAGAAGGAAATGAGTTGGGGTGCCGCACAGTTCCATTCAAGGACATTTACTTTCGATGGAGTAAAGGATGGCCGCTGACATTAGGTTTACTAATTAGAAAATGCTTTCAGTTCTAACCCACTAGAATGAAAAAAAAACTTGCTGTAGTGAGTAATATCGTAATATGTAGTGGCAGGAGGGGGTAACTCCGCATGAGGATTAAGAAGCTAAAAATGACTCGTTTGCTCAGAAAGACGGACGATACGTCAGTTACTTTATTGGGAAGTCAAAATTTTTCGGACAACATGCAACGCAATTTTCAACTGAGTAATTTGGTCTATGGGCTCAACTGAGGCGAATTCCCTCACGTGGGAAGTGACGTTTAGTGCAGGCAGTTACTTAGCATCGCCATATTTCATCGATTAAGTTTTATTTGCATGTTGCAGCTGAAACGAGTTCACCGAACAGTCAAATAAACACGTCCCCTCACTCAACATCCGAATAGGTTGCTGTATCTTCATAAAAAGCGGAAATGTCTACAGCTTTCCGAAATTAATTTACCCCACGCTGGACAGAGGTCTAAATTCTTACTAGTTGTACTTTCTAAGCCAACTGACGTGTTGATTGAAACCTCGTGCTTGTACACACTCGTCAAAAGAACGCATGCGTTGATGTATTCATTTAACTAGCACACTTGCAAAGGGCTTCCAGTTAAAATTCCGTCCAAGTTTGAAGAGATGTCTGCAACTCAACTAATGACATTTTCACCCTCTAATTTGGTGAGCTGAAAGCTGTGCTTACATTCGTAAGATTAGCTGAAGAAACTCGTTCTTTTGACTAGCGTATGAGCCAACACTGATAGCAACTATTTACTGTACCCACCTTAACAGCAACTAAGCCCTTGGGTAGACACAAAGCTGCGCTTACAAGGACCCCGCAAGGGTTTGAACGCTCAGCTGAGAGAACACTTTCATTTCACTGTCGTGTGTACTAGACTTTAAGCACACACACTTGAACATGGAAAGTAAGAAGGGACGCGTTTTGAAATCGCTTCGTGGTACAAAAAAGTAGTAGATCCATGGACTGTTGTGGTACTCAGGTTTATTGCTCTCATCACTGGAAATGTGCGGTGCTATTGATTTGGTGTGTATAGCCCTTGTGTGTGTGTACGTTTGTGATTCACATCCTTCTGTACAAGTGCATGTACGCGTGTAAGTACCACTCACACGAGTAAAAAAAAAAGCCCAGACTAGAGAGGCAAGTGTTGGCAGCAGCATGCTGTGTACACAGCTTTTCTAAGAGCTTTAAACTTCTGGACAGAAGATATGGTCGTGGAAAAAATAGTACATTACAGGAAATATATCTTAATATAACGCTACCTGAACTGCATAAAAAGGCCGCCGGCGAATTAGAGGTATAGAATAAATCATGAGTAAATAATACAAACCGAAAGCCTGCGTTAGTGGCAGTATTGGAAATCGATGGCACAGTACCGCATAAACAGTAAATTTATATTGAAACTTGTAACCGTCCCTGCTTCTCAATTTCACTAGAGAAATTCCGTTGACTTGCGTAAACAAAGCGTGCAGCGTCGAATTAATCAGCGGTATTTGATGAGGCTTTGCGAGTGCTCTGAGCCTTAATTTCATTATCTGTGTTGTTTACTGACGCTACGCTCCTGTTTGTTTGGATCTCATATAACATGTATGTTTATTTCCATAACGGGTACCTATTACAAAGACATCTGGGGTGGTAAAAGACTGAATCTAAAAATTACAAGGACGTCGGAGTAGTGTAGTATCCCTTTAGATGATTAATTTTTCTATTCTCCTAAGGGAGCATAGGATGTGTCATAGGCCATTCGATTAAATTAGTTAGGTTCGCCCGTTATGAGGAGCAGTGCCCGAAGAGGGACCGTAAAGGTAACTTTAGCCTATAGCTAGGTCTTTGGGACGTCTCACGTCAGCGCAGTCATGAGCCCTCTTGTCCTCGACTTCGTTGATTATCTGCTCAATTTGAGTATCGTCAACCCTAAACTAACAAAGTTTTCTTATGCGGAGAAAAAAATATTATTATCCAAACTGGCGTAGTTTTTTCGTAACTATATTTAAATTTCAAAGCGATTTGCGTATTATGTGTTTTGCTTCAGAATACAGACGACGAGCAGACTTCACCTCTTAGTGATAACTTTTCTCTTTGAACGCGAAAACCAGAAACGAAGCCTTCCTTCGTCATTGTTCAACTCAAAATCATTTCTCTCAAATTTCGAGTTGCAAGTTTCTTTCTCAGGCAGGTGTTTATAGAATGTACTAGCGAACAGATGTAGCTGTTGAAAAATTAAATAGTTAATACTCTCCTCTCTTGCTTTAGTTTTACAGCCCTTTTAGTTTTCCGTTAATTACTTTTTGCTACCTTCGGAAAAGGGTCGTTGTTTTGATCATTTCTAGCATATGCACTGCCGGCGTCTGAAGTTACTTTCTGAAGCACATGCACAAGAGGAACTTGATCGATGATTCTGCCAGGAAGAAGTTGCTGGAACGCCATATTGGCCGTGACTTTTCAAATGAGCACCTGCCGTATGAGCGTAAACAAGCGTTCTCCACCCGTCTCTCTCAAGGACACCATAGGTTACCTCATAGCTTTACCTTTCAGTCTCTAATAACCCTTAAACTCATTGATACGAGGCTGTGTTATTTTACTACAAGGGCAAGGGTTCTTTGTCCTACCGTATATTTCTGACGGGGTTCATCGGGGTCGTAGCTACTTCTGAATCGCTAGANNNNAATAACCCTTAAACTCATTGATACGAGGCTGTGTTATTTTACTACAAGGGCAAGGGTTCTTTGTCCTACCGTATATTTCTGACGGGGTTCATCGGGGTCGTAGCTACTTCTGAATCGCTAGAGGACTAGAGGCTGACTGCTGAAATTTGCAATTCTGCACCGCAAATCTACTTGACCGTTAATGAGGATTCATAGAATAAGTACGGTAGCCCCGTATTGCGGAGGCACTGGGTCTTATGTTAAATTGACGCTAAACTCTCGAAAGTAGCACTAAGCACTCAAGGATGAGTGCCTGTTTCAGACTAAATATTAAGCACTCAACGCTCAAAGACTTTTGAGTATCGTACTCAAGTGTTTAGTACTGCATTCAAGTTTCATATGCTAAATCGGGACATTTCGCAAGTGCATACTTAACATATCGCAAGTGTGCCTCGTATGGCACTTACGCATTGTGTTTCATGTGGTTTGTCAAGCAGAGCGGTTGTTCATTTTGTACCGGGTCAAGAAAACAGTAACATAATAATGTAACAAATGAATGTACCTCTACCCTCAACTCTACTGCCTTTTTGCTGGCATCAACCATACCGACTCCAAGAAAGCTCCAACGCAAAGATCATACGATTAAATACTACGTTTGAAACTCAATCTTTAACCAGAAGAACACTAATATTGGATTTCTATTTCTAAATAAGTAGAACGCTGAGGTTGACTTATTATTATATAAATACACTGTCGGACAATAATTTACAACTGATGAAACGTTTGTGACTATCCCGAACTATCTTAACCTATCTAATCCCCGTCTGCACACAAGCCTAGACCTATTCCCGCGTGGTCACGGCACCATTAAGTATCTATGCTATACGGGCCGTGTGCGCAATACATTCCTATCTATTAACCAGGAATAAGTAATAACTCTAATAAAACTGAAGTTTATTTATTATACTCAAATTTAGAAGAGACTAGACCTATAAATGGGTGCGCAGAGCTTACAAACCAAGAACCAAGATATAGAACCATGTGCAGTCTATTTGATTCAGTGATGTAAAGGTTGCTCAATTGTAGGAACCATCGCATATCAACGTATTAATAACCAGACATCGAACGCGGATAATATTTCCAGAATTATGAATTGCTTCTGGCAGCTCAATCGCTATACAAGACTTGCATGAATTGCAGTCCAAAAATTTAACTTGAGTCCGTTGCAGCTTTCTTGCAACCAGAAGAAAAGAAATCTTAGTAAATGATCTGTCTTCAGGGCTATTTTGTAAATTCCAACAGTTTTCTATAATTTCAAATCATCAATCACCATTTTTACTATAAACGTTGTACGTTTTGTTCTGTCGTCCATAAGTATCACTTATATTTTTCTGGGTCGGTGACCGCCAGAAACATAATGTTTCTTTCTACGCTGCCACATCTGTTCCGGTCCGTAAAAATGCATAAACGTTTAATAAATTAATAATGAAATGACGTTTACCGTGGTAATAATAAAATTTTTGAGTAGCAATTGGATTAACTAACGAAAAGTTTGCATTCTAATTAAACAAATTCTAAGAAAAAGCATGTCACCGTTCCACTACTGGACTTACTTGATTACGATGAGGCGTTATCACCGTCTTGGGTATTAGCGCATCCACTCCACCAGATTCTTCTAAGGCTTCACAGTTTGTGCAGCAGTCTCGATGCCACGAGGAAGGCCAGTATGTTTGTCTTCCAGAATTTGGAAGTTATCAAGGATTGCAAGCAAGGTGAAACGGACAGAGGAAGAAATGCAGCTAGCAGAAGTGTTGAGCGAGCATCACTGTAACTAGGACTTGCAATGAGCATGTGCGAGGGTGTGAGAGCAATTACACATACTGCATATTGGAGGGAGTTTGTGAAATAATGCGAGTATGTCAGGCAACTAACCCCAAGACGCAGTCTGGTCAATGCCGTCTGTTGGATACGCGTAAGGTGTGTTGATGCAGTGGGCCCCAGTACTGGCTTGAACCTAATAAGGGCTGGCGAGTATGAGGTCCATTTTCTTCACCATCCTTCCTGATATTAAGGTGTTGGGTAAGTACGCAGATCAGGCACAGATAATGGTAGTTTATTGCTAGACTGCCAGAGTAGGTACTAACACAACCATGCAGCTAACTAAAATACGCAATACAAGAAATCATGATAACCGGACACTGAACATTTTATCAGGAAGGAAAGAAGTTATATTTTAGGTTTTAATAAACTACAAGGAAATATTTTGATAAATTAAATATTTCACGACGAAGCACTTTAATAAATCTTTTAGAGTATATAAATTAAACTGCTCAACAGTCATTTTGTAAACTTTGTTCATATACAAGTGCTGCACTCATAAGTATCAGTGTGAAGTATTCGGTCCTCTGCATACAAAAGCAGTAGTGTAGCACTCAAGAAATAGTGCTACTTACAAGCGTTTAGTGCGGTCTTTCAATTTATCATGCGGTTTGAAGTATTAGTAGGCTAAGTGCTACTTAATTTAATTGTTAGTGTTTAGTGTTGATTTAACATACGACCCATTGTTGATTCTCCTTATCGATGTACCCACCTCAGAGAGCCCGAAGTGATCCAGAGGCCACTGATTATTACCCAGGTTTGTTAGGTTCGCTCGTTTTATGCTCCTGGGAGTCTTGCACTCGGAGGAAGGAAATCCATAGGTTACTTTTTCCTTAGCTGGTCCTTTGGAGGTATTTCTGACCCGTCCCAAAAATTCATAATTCGGTTTTGCTCTGTCTCCAATACTTTCTTTATCGCCAATAATATATTAATTGGGTCAAATTCATATCCTCCACGATCCTTCCGACTGCCAGCTGCTCATAAGAAGGCACAATACTGTAACTCGGACTTCTATGATATTCTTATCATCTCATTCAGCTGAAGATATGCCGCTGCCCAATTCTTCTTCAATTGAGTCTCGGCTTTCTAAGAATGCCTGAATGCTCAATGTTCCCATTTCGGGAACGTAATCTCATAATTTTTTCCTATAAACACTGCAGCGCAGTACAGCAATTTATTCAATTATTAAGTCAATGGAAGTGTTAAAGCACGAACCCCTCTATTTTTCCGATTTGCATAATTTCTTATGACTGACAGCCCAACCTATAGCAGTGCATAGAAATGTAACGGCTCACCCACATCGCCGTCACACTAAGGGGTAACAGCCACCTAAAAACCTACTCTCCGTGCAGTGTCACTTTAGGCCTGTTGCAGTTCACGATAGTAACCGGAGATGATCGCGTCTACATCGAGGGTGCGCCTTGTCATGGTTGGAGACTTTGGAAAGAAAAGGACCTTCAATGGCGAGCCTAACGACAAGGAATTCTCGCAAACCCCAGCGAGGGCAAGAAGTTTCTTTTCCCTAGGTGCCTTGCCCATTCAGCAGGTCTCTGTACGGGGTCTGTGTTGCCCTTCTACCTGCTTCATACCTTCCTTTGCCCTACCTCTTCTCCAAACTGGGGCAGGAGTTAACAACTATAACAAAATATTATTAAAAGTTACACTGTGCCCAAGCATGGCACAAGATTGATAGCTCACCGGTGCTCTATATTGCTTATAGTTGCGCTTTTACAACACGCAGTAAAAAACCGTTCACGAAATAATTGCTGTGGCCACTGGCCACTCTACCGACCGCTAACTCTCACTGATGGCGCATCAGATGTTGACTTGAAACCCATCGAACCGGTAAGCCGCCAGTGTTTCTAGATCAGTCTCCAGCTACCGGTCCGTGCACTAGATGCTTTATTTAGTCACTTCGTACACGTTTGTCTCAACTTATTAACTGTTAAATGGGGCGTTTTCAACCAGCTAGTGTTCGCTATTATTTACGTATAGTACCCCTAAGATGTACTAGCTGAAGGTTTTCACATTGATCTCACGATGTCCAGACGTTCCTATTCTTCTAATATCGTCAATTACAACTCTTCAGTGGTGTTCGCATCTACGGTCGGTGGGTGTCGTAACGTCTCATTCTTAAATGTAAAATTTATGACTGACAGGTGCCCCTATTCATCTCCTCTCGTTAGTAAACGTGACATTTGTTATTGACAGGCCTTCTCACTCGTCTCATCGTATTGTAACGTATTAAAATATCCGTATATCCTTGCGTTCACGTTTTTCTCTTTCGCCGTTACGTGTCCTAAAATTTTTCCAGGAGTCAGTGTTCTCTTTCGCCTCTTCATATTGACGGATGTGACAGTTACAAATAGCCTGATTTTCCTCATTCCTCTAAGCTCTTCTCAACTGCCGTAAAATTTTCAGTTTGCCAGTGTTCACGCCTGTCTCTCGTCTCTGTTAAGTGCGGCACTTAATTAAGTCGCGCACAAGTGTGAGCGCTTCAGCTCAAAAAGTGCTCGCCGTGTTGGCAAAGTTTCCACGCTGTCGTAAATATGCAACAAATTGACCTGTCATGCGACGGCACTCGCCCAAGTTTCGCATAATGATTGAAAAACTTCGACACCCGAAAGTTGTGAAATATTCTGCAAAGAAAAGTTGTTTCCATTGATCCATCGACCTAATTAGCAATATTCTAATCATACCTTCCCGGGAAGAGGGTGGGTTAAGAAGTTCAGTCTCTGACTTTGATTGATGAAGACTTTTTACGTCCGTAATGAAGTGCTACACCGAGGTGACTGAAAGAAACTGCAGCTCAAGCAGCATAAGTTTTTGTAGAACAAGAAGGAGATTGTGCTCAACACCACCCTCATCTGATCATACCTAAACAATACCGATACAGATAATTTAGATTTTGCCGTATGTTTGACAATCCTACTTTCGGAACTATACACTGCCAGTCTTAAAAAAAATTATTTGAAAGTTGTATTACCACAGTTGTTTGCACCTCTTAGCTTCTGTAATTATATTATTTGTTATGTTATAATCGCCTGGATTGCGTCCCAGTTGGTTTGCTGTATATACTAGCTGCTGAAGCTAAATCGGCTTCTGTACGCCTGTTTACCTGTTGTAGATTGTAAGTAATTCGTGGGCTGCTTTAAAGATGCGCGAAGATTGCTGAACATCAAGAGTGGTGATTGAAGAAGCCATCAAAGGCTTCAGGAAAAGAACGCGACTGGGTGCCTCTGGTAATTAAAAATTAACAATGGTAACGGGTTACGTCGTCACTAACGAAGTAGTTAACCTCCAAGCAAGACATCTTTATCTTGTTTTTAACTTTAATTTAGTGATCATGCCTTCCAATATATTATGACAAACTAAGACTAGTAGCAATCTCTTATGTCAGACCTCATCACGAAATATCTCTGGGATAGACCAAATCTGATGGAAACTAACCACGAGGCACCGCAGATTAGCACATAAATTATTCATCATTGAAAAGCTCCACTTGGGACTCTCAAAAGGGTGTTCATACTATAACGTTAACGGTGAACGATAAAGGGTTACTGAGTTAATTTGCAGAATAGTTTATATACGGTACTAGCTACTGAACTAACTTTATGGGGTATTGTCAGTTGGGGTAGGATCGTGAATGCACGTATAGGGTAAAAGTGAATCCGCGGAAGACGATAGCTTTGAGGCTAATACTGTAGATGTACCTATTGATTAAAACTCCTTGGTACGACTCAACCTGTGTGAGTTCCTGCGTGCGACGATACATTTCTGTCATTTTCTATGACCAAGGTCCAAACAAACAACTTGAATGCCGAAGCAACAAGCATGGAGCGGCACAAGTATTTGAGAATGAACTACTGATACCTAATTTCATCAAATAATTAAAGGAAAGAGTCCATCAATGCAATAATTTTTAATAGGATGGCTATTAGAATCGTGAAGCACGCTACAACCGCTCGTGGGTAAGACCACTAGCCGCGATGGGGGGGAGGGACCGAGAGTAACGAGTAGGTAGCTTTAGCATTTTTCACATCTTGGTCGACCAACTTGACTGCTTCCAAGCGATTGTGATGATAGCTTAATTCTTTCTGGCATTAATTCGGTTAAAATATATATACTTTCAAAGATACTTATATAGATAAACATATATAGATCCACACTCAAACAGGACGAACACATTATCACCCTCTCACACTATGTTCGCCTTGTAATACCGCATATTGAAATGCCTCGTTAATGCTATACCACTATTCTACGACGGTATTATGTAAACTGTAAGCCAAGAAAAATAAGGGCATGTACGATTGAGCGCCGAAGTTAAGCTTTCGATGCTTAACTTGTCCGAAATTTCAGACTGACGTTTTGGATTTGCCACTTAGAAACGAAATGCAAGTGTTAGAGGCAACACGATTACGTTGAGCCTGCTCAAAACTCCATTTTAAGAAGCAAGATTTAGTTTTTGGAAGTCTCAAGAGTAACCAATTGGGGTTAATGCCTGAAAAGCAGTTCAACAGGTCCGTGAAAGCGCACCCACTCGAAGTTTCAAACAAGTCAAGTCTCGAAGGCTTAATTTTGTCCCCCAACGCAACATTCCCTTAGTCAATTTTCTAACGAATTCCTTAGGAGGAAAGGTAGTAGATAGAGACCTGACGTAGAAAAATAGCAATAATCACAAACTGAAATATACATATATACCGAACGATGGGTTTAGATGTAACTGGATTAGTTAAGTGCATATATTGGTCTAATAGGCTTTTAAGTGTAATAGCCTACAGGCCAATGAATACGTACATGTAAGGTTAGGTAAAAGGCAAGGACTGGTTCTGCTAACGATCGAAATAAACGATTTGAAATTGACGCAAAAAAAAGAAAAGCCAATCAAAGATTTACGCTAAGGAAGGCCAATCAAAGATTGACGCTAGTAACAAAAGCACTTTTATAACATTAAAAAAAAATTCTTACCTAAAAACTCAAAACCAATAAAAACATTAAAAACCCACATAAATGCACTAAAAACATTAGGAACGCTAGCACAACCAGTCCTGGCCTAACCTAACTTTTCGAGGGCCAATTCATTGAAGGGGCTCTCTTGAAGGGGCGGTGGGTCGGGGATAGTGACGGGTCAAGCCAAAAACGGCCCTTTTTGAGCGTTTATCTGTCGAGAAACGTACGATGAGAATCCCGTTGACTAGTGTTCATTAGGGATGAGAATCCCGTAGACTAGTGTTCATTAGGGATGAAAATCCCGTAGACTAGTGTTCATTAGGGTTGAGAATCCCATAGACTAGTGTTCATTAGGGATGAGAATCCCGTAGACTAGTGTTCATTAGGGATGAGCATCCCGTAGACTAGTGTTCATTAGGGACGAGAATCCCGTAGACTAGTGTTCATTAGGGATGAGAATCCCGTAGACTAGTGTTCATTAGGGTTGAGAATCCCGTAGACTAGTGTTCATTAGGGTTGAGAATCCCGTAGACTAGTGTTCATTAGGGTTGAGAATCCCGTAGACTAGTGTTCATTAGGGTTGAGCATCCCGTAGACTAGTGTTCATTAGGGTTGAGCATCCCGTAGACTACTGTTCATTAGGGTTGAGAATCCCGTAGACTAGTGTTCATTAGGGTTGAGCATCCCGTAGACTAGTGTTCATTAGGGTTGAGAATCCCGTAGACTAGTGTTCATTAGATGTAAAGTTCAAACTTACACCTAACCTCCGCTGATGACACTTTACGTCGTTTTTAATAAGATTCGCTTACGTTTAAGCCCCGACATCGATATATATATATTTTTTTTTTCTTGAGATGGCATAAATGTAGATGGCGATTAGAAGCAGTTTAAGAAATTTTGATACCCACGACGCGCGTTTCGCTGTTCTCCAGCTCATCAGGTGGGAGGGTCAAACTTGGTAAATTTAGTTCTTGAAATCGCTAGTTTCGCAAGATTTCAAGAACTAAATTTACCAACTTTGTCCCTCCCACCTGATGAGCTGGAGAAGAGCGAAACGCGCGTCGTGGGTATCAAAGTTTCTTCAACTGCTACTAATCGACATCTACATATATATATATCCAATTCTCCTGTTCCTTACACAAAAAATGTCTATTTTCCTAAAATTAGTACAGGCTGAGACAATATGAACTGCAGTGTCACTTATGTCACAAAAAGTAGTCAAAGTATAATAAAAACAAACTATTACTATTTAACAGTTAAGCCAAGCTTACAAACCCTACATGCTGTCATCGGTACGCATTAACCGAAAACTGTTGGGTTGAAATGAAGCACTACGCCACGTTGGACTATTATGCTTGGATGGGTGAAATCTTCTAAACGGGAAACAAGGCGCCGCGGCAATAACAGTTTTTTTTATATATTATTTAACAAGTTGCCATGCTTATGTATTTAAGCATCGAAATTATTTTCAGTGGCGCAGCAAGTGGAATTATGCATATACTAAAGCGTTATGATGTATTTGCTTTGTTAGCGTAAAATAGAATAACTTCGTTAAAAATAAATATATTTGGGTTTGGTATTCGTCGAGCTGCGCGTCTTAATTAAGCAGAGCGCGTTTGTAAGTTGCTGTGGTCTGAGCGGATTTTAGTGCAAAAACTTTTTCTGCGGAGTCGGAAGCACACTAGTATTGCAGTAAAGAAAAATTCTAATGAGAATACATCCCAGGCTTAATGTATGCGTGTGTAAATATTATGCTACTTATTCGCTTTTGCCCTCCTCCCCTCTCTCCCCTTTTCTGTTCTTTGCATATTGTTATGCCTTCTGTACATACGTTATAAGTTTGTAGGTGTGCATTACACTGTGCACTGGTGTGCATCATATAAACCTTACATACTATCTGTAGTTGTCTCTGTGGTACCTACCAATCGCTGATATAGTAGTACGGTCGCCAACCCAATGCAGTCAATCGTTGGGGCCGCAAGGGTATTTTTCAGTGGCGTATCTATTCTTATACGTAGATTGTATATATACTTGCCGGGATGTCGCAAGATCACCTCGGGTGGAGTACCGCTAGAGTGGGATATTGATGTGCACTTTGTAGTTCTGTCTTAATACTTAATACGAGTACGTCGGAGTAGTGGTAGTTGTGTCAGAACTGTACAGCTTAGAGCGCCTACGTTGAGACCAAGTCAGGCTAGATTGAAGACAAAAAGAGCTTCCTAGGAAATACAGACACAGCTTCTTTTGCAACTGGAACTCTGCTCTCTTGAAAGTTTTATTTTTCGTGAGCTCAGAGCAAAAGCTACATTTAGTGATGCATCAAATTTCAAATTAAAAAAAAAAAAAACAAATTACCATAGGCCAAATATTTGCGCTCGCTATAAAATACGCTTTCAGATAATTATTCCACTGAATGGCAATGCGCTGGCTTGGAGCTTAGCCAACGCCACCCAAACTAGTCTAGACGGCCTAGGGTTAGCTGTGTTGTGCCAACTGGAACCATTTGGTTACAATTCTGACGCTGTTCTTTCTACGAGAATTAACTTTAATGAGGGTGTCAGTTACATCTAGTGTCATATAGACGAGACACCGAAAATAGTTATTCGAAAGAGACCAATGAAAACCCTTTGGTATAATTGGTTCAAGGATACTTCAGTATCATGTTACTATGACAGGCACTGGAGATGCCGCCGGTGCAAGACAAACTCAGCTATCTGCATCTCATTACCGCACAGCTGACGCGTACGGTGAAGCAAGAACAAGATGAGCGTCACGAAGCGCAGTGTCTTGTCAGATAACAAAAGAACCATTACACGGCTCGCCGAGTGATATCTAATTGGCCGCTTTGACGTTCAGCATTGTCGTCAGAGGTTGCTGCGCGCTCTATCGTTTTACTCGGCGTCTTCCAGCACTTGAATTTAATAGCGAATGGTTTAGTCTTGGAGCTGTCGGGATGGAATAGATGTGACGTGACGCTTGGTCTCTGTGAAAATAAAATATTATACTGCACTCCGAGAGCGCAGACATTCGTCGAGCAACGTAATATCGTAACAATATTATAAACTCCGTCGTGCGTTTACATGTTTAAAATATTTATACATATATTCGTATCTTATTTCACGCTTTTAACGAAATAGGCGAAACATAGACCAGGTTACAGATATTGTAATCAGGTATGTTCGGCTTTAATGTAGATCCATAAGCAACAATTAGCCCATGTTTTAGAAGATGGCAAAATTGCAATTCTTAACCATTTAATTGAATGCAATTCTTGTTTGCTTAACTGACTTTGAAGTCCAGACAAAGCAGGTATTTACAGCTTCTCGATCTTCACACTGCCATGGAGTCGGATTGTTCTTACTCTGTCCACTCATCGAAACTATTGTTGATCTCAGATCACGACGCATATACAGTAGAGTAGATGATCAACGAATCACTGGAGAAGCTATTTTTACGGTGCAGTAGCCAAACCATTATTTTTTCCAGTTTGCTTTCTTCTGACGAAGGAGTTTTAGCTTTAGTGCAAAAATTGTAATGTACTTGAAGTATTCTCTATACACCCTGATAAGCGGCCCGGGAAATGAAATTCAGTGATACTTCAGTGCTTGCTTACATAGGGAAGGAAGGAGTGTGCTGCGCAGATGAATTGAGACAGTAAGCACGCATTCCTTATGACAATCTCAATTGATTTTTGTAAAGTATCCTTTAGGAATATATTAGTAACGAAAGTATGATTATGGAAGGAGGGTCATCACTAATTCCTCGCTCTCATTTTTGACAGCGCGGGCCCTCTAGTACTAAAGAAAAATGATAAAATGGTAGACATTATAAACAGATTGACGGGTCGTCACCAAAATTTAATAATCTGTTCTTCGTGATATTCCTTATTGAAAATTTCATGAAGATCTGTTCTTATATAGTTTTTGAGTTAAGTTGCTAACAGGCAGATATACTCCGGTAAAAACATAACCTCCTTAGAAAAGCTAACAACAATAAGAGTTGTAATATTAGGTTTTCCGTCCGCTTTACTAGACAACCTGCAATAATCACGGCTTCGATTGTCCTTTGTGCCACAAGAGTAGTCGCCCCCCCCCTCCGGAGAGATCCTGTAGGTTGCTTTGCTCTAAACTATAGGTTGCAGGGACGATTTTCCTTTCCTGCATGCGGAGTTTTTTTCATTCTCTTACTCTTACAGGTGAGATTGGTATATTATTCTTTCTTTTCTACTCTCCTACTTGAACGCATACGTTCCTTCTGTTTGCGTGACTTATTACATGCCCCGTCTTTCTTCTTCTCTTGGATCGCAGTGGACTCTGTGGGTGTAGAGAGGATCTAAGTATAAAAATAATTACCAGGACACTTTAAAAGCGATCAGCGTGCATTGTTTACATTACGTATTGATGTGTTTTTATTAATTTGCATCTTAGTGCTACTGTTTATTTTACGCCCTTGCCCTCCGGTTTGAAGGCTAGGTCGGTTGAAATGCAGCTCTCGAGTAACCAACCTTTGAGGTTGATTAATTAATTATTAATTAAAGGAGCGCCAAGTAGAATCCAAGGTTCGTACAATGCAAGGTGCATGTACCTATTAATTTGCAGGTGCTTAGGCAAGTTGTGTAGGTGACACTTGAACCCCTGAGGGGGGACGACTACACCTGAGAGTATCTTTGTAGTTGGCTTGTTTCTTCTGCTTTCTTTTAACTTTTCTCAAAATTAAGATTGGAGTAGAACCTTTGCGTCTTGATGCTTCGAACAGAGCAGTGATGTAAAAGTTCAAAACATGCTTCGGCAGCAAATCTACGTTAAGATATACTAGCAGACGTACCGCAGATGAACCAATACTAGCAGACCAACAGGTTTTTGAAACTGCACGGTAAAAATACTCCTAAAAGACACAGTATTTTTTAGTTCATTGATTACATTTTAAATATAAAGATAAGATATGTTCTCAGAACAAATTTGTAGTTATAACTGCGAACGTAGTTACTGATTTAGATTATTATACTAGTACTTTGAATAGACAGTATGTCTATGAATAAGGAACACATTGAAGTGTGGGTACCAAAAAAGTTTTACGACAACAGAAAGCAAACCATTCTATGACGTAAGTGAGATAAATGTACAAGAAAAACTGGTGACACTCATGAAAAATGTTGAGGCCTTTGAGTAAAGTGTGATGTTGAATCCAAGGAAAATACGAAAAAAAACACCTGTGCCGTAACTGACTTGATAATAATGTAACACAACTTTAAGTTGAACAGAATGTAAAATGACCATGAATGAAACAGCAGGTTAGGTTACAACTCGGGCTTGCATGGTATGCGAAGATATAGAAGTTGTTGATAACTAGCTAGAGTTTTCGTGCCTGTAATAATGACGACAACGAACTTGTGATGAAACCTCTACGCTGTTCTCTACTTGTAGTATTGATTTTGCTGGAAACCGTGCACCATACCTGCAGGCTTTGTTTTTTATTTTATTTATTAAGAGGAAGTTGTGAGTGACGCAATCGAAAAATCTGACAGCAATTGCGTTAAGTCCTCAAAATTACGAATTTGAGGCACCTATCGCTACAGATTAAACGCGGAAACGTTCATCACACATCGAAGTAAGAATTCGACGCCGTCGAAGGTTGAAAAAATATGATCTTTTCTCAGCGTAAAGCTTCATCTGAAGCTAAATAATTTAGCTAAAGAAAAAAACGCGGAATGAATAGTGAAAGACGGGAATGGAGGCTCAGTCGATTGAAAAAACGGCGGCACAAAAAAAAAGGGAAATAAAACCTCCGAAGCATCTTGGAGGCTACATAAACATACTGAATTCAAAAGCATGCTCTTCTGCGCTACATATGTGCAAAGTAATGTACAGTTTAGTGGTTGTTCAGCTAGTTAGTCTGTTCGTCTTTCTGTAGTGGTGCGACCTTTGTCGTTTTCTTTTTACAAGGCTCCCGAGCCGTCTTGCATAGCGGTTGGCAACATTGGTCCTGTTTCATCTTGGCGATCTTGGGTAGCGGACGACCCGCCGGGCGGGCGCGTTGGCGCCCCCTCGCCCCTTCAGTTCACTGTTGTGTTGGGCGGGCGGAATCACGGAAAATCACGCAAATCACGAAAAATCTCGGACCTCTTTGGAATCATGGAACTCTATGTAAACATTGCGAATCTTCTCAATCTCGCCGTTCGTCTTTTCTGCCCGTGCCGGCCGGCTGTTGCTGTGCCCGCCTCTGGAGCTGCGCGTGTTGTCGGATCATCGCCTCCTTGTTTACCGCCTACGTTATTTACCTCCATGGGAGTCTACGAGCCCTAAGGCTACGAGCCGAGTTTACCTACGAGTTTACCTACGAGTTTACCTACGAGTTTACCTACGTGTTTACCTACGTGTTTACCTACGTGTTTACCTACGTGTTTACCTACGTGTTTACCTACGTGTTTAC
>LQNS02278091.1:16328332-16341248 GCA_001587735.2 Parhyale hawaiensis | reverse complement strand
GTAAATATGCAACAAATTGACCTGTCATGCGACGGCACTCGCCCAAGTTTCGCATAATGATTGAAAAACTTCGACACCCGAAAGTTGTGAAATATTCTGCAAAGAAAAGTTGTTTCCATTGATCCATCGACCTAATTAGCAATATTGTAATCATACCTTCCCGGGACGAGGGTGGGTTAAGAAGTTCAGTCTCTGACTTTGATTGATGAAGACTTTCTACGTCCGTAATGAGGTGCTACACCGAGGTGACTGAATGCAGCACGAGCGTAAGTTTTTGTAGAACAGGAAGGAGATTGTGCTCACCATCCTCAATCTGATCATACCCAAGCAATATCGATATACATCTTTCAAATTTTGCAGCATGTTGACAATCCCTTCTTGTGGAACTATGCACTGCCAGTCTTAAACAGAAACAAAATTATGTGGCCGTTGTGTTACCACAGTTGTTTTTACCTCTTTGCTTGTGTAATTATAATATTTGTTATGTTATAATCGCCTGGATTGCGTCCCAGCTGGTTTACTGTATTTACTAGCTGCTAAAGTTAATTCGGCTTCTGTACGCCTGTTTACCTGTTTTAGACTGTAATTAATTCGTGGGCTGCTTTAAAGATGCGCGAAGATTGCTGAACATCAAGAGTGGTGATTGTAGAAGCCGTCAAAGGCTTCAGGAAAAGAACGCGACTGGGTGCCTCTGGTAATTATAAATTAACAATGGTAACGGGATACGTCGTAAATAACGAAGTAGTTAACCTCCAAGCAAGACATCTTTATCTTGTTTTTAGCTTTAATTTAGCGATCGTGCCTTCCAATATATTATGACAAACCAAGACTAGCAGCAATCTCTTATATGAGACCTCATCACGAAATATCTCTGGGAAAGACCAAAACTGATGGAAACTAACCACGAGGCACCGCAGATTAGCACATAAATTATTCATTATTGAAAAGCTCCATTTGGGACTCTCAAAAGGGTGTTCATACTATATCGTTTACGGTGACCGTTAAAAGGTCACTGAGTTAATCTGCAGAATAGTTTATATACGGTACTGAACAGCATAGCTACTGAGCTAACTTTATGGGCTATTGTCAACTGGGGTAGGATCGTGAATACACGTATAGGGTAAAAGTGAATCCGCGGAAGACGATAGCTTTAAGGCTAATACTGTAGATGTATTGATTAAAACTCCTTGGTACGACTCAACCTGTGTCAGTTCCTGCGTGCGACGATACATTTCTGTCATTTTCTATGACCAAGGTCCTCCACACAAAACTATTCCAGGGTAGATACTTAAATAAACAACTTAAATGCCGAGGCAACAAGCATGGAGCGGCACAATTTAAGTATTTGAGAATGAACTATTGATACCTAATTTCATCAAATAATTATAGGAAAGAGTCCAGCAATGCGATAATTTTTAATATGATGGCTAGTAGAATCGTGAAGCAAGTTACAACCGCTCGTGGGTGAGACCATTATTTGCGATGGGGGGAGGGAGCGAAAGCAACGAGTAGGTAGCTTTAGCATTTTTCACATCTTGGTCGACCAACTTGACTGCTTCCAAGCGCTTGTGATGATAACTTAATTCTTTCTGGCATTATTTCGGTGAAAAGATTTACTTTCAAAGATACTTGTATATGTAAACATGTATAGATCCACACTCAAACAGGACGAACACATTATCACCCTCTCACAATATGTTCGCGGGTAATACCGCATATTGAAATGCCTCTTTTAATGCTATACCACTATTCTACGACGGTCTTATGTAAACTGTTCTCGCATGGTGATACAGGGTCATTAATGTAAATAATTATGTAATACTGTAACTTTGAACTTTTAAACAGTGTAATACCAAGAAAAATAAGGGCGTGTAGAATTGTGTGCCGAAGTTAAGCTTTCGATGCTTAACTTGTCCGAAATTTCAGACTGACGCTTTGGATTTGTCACTTAGAAACGAGATGCAAGTCTTAGAGGAAGTCTCAAGAGTAACCAATTGGGGGTTAATGCCTGAAAAGCAGCAATTCAACAGGTCCGTGAAAGCGCACCCACTCGAAGTTTCAAACAAGTCAAGTCTCGAAGGCTTAATTTTGTCCCCCAACGCAACATGCCCTAAGTCAATTTTCTAACGTATTGCTTTGGAGGAAAGCTATTAGATAAAGACCTGACGTAGAAAAATAGCAATAATCACAAACTGAAATATACATATATAGCTAACGATGGGCTTAGATGTAACTGGATTAGTTAAGTGTATATATTGGTCTAATAGGCTTTTAAGTGTGATAGCCTACAGGCCAATGAATACGCACGTGTAAGGTGAGGTAAAAAGCCAGGACTGGTTCTGCTAACGATCGAAATATACGATTTGAAATTGACGCTAAGTAAAGCCAATCAAAGATTGACGCTAAGTAAGGCCAATCAAAGATTGACGCTAGTAACAGCTAGAAGCACTTATAACATTAAAAAAAATTCTTACCTAAAAACTCAAAACCAATAAAAACATTAAAAACCCACATAAATGCACTAAAAACTTTAGGAACGCTAGCAGAACCAGTCCTGGCCTAACCTAACCTTCCCAGGGCCAGTTCATTGAAGGGGCTCTCCTGTAGGGGCGGTGGCTCGGGGATAGTGACGGATCAAGCCAAAAACGGCCCTTTTTGAGCATTTGTCTGTCGAGAAACGTACGATGAGAATCCCGTAGACTAGTGTTCATTAGGTGTAAAGTTCAAACTTACTCCTAACCTCCGCTGATGACACTTTTCGTCGTTTTTTAGTAAGATTCGCTTACGTTTAACCCCGACATCGCTTTATATATATATATATTTTTCTTGAGATGGCATAAATGTAGATGTCGATTAGAAGCAGTTGAAGAAATTTTGATACCCACGACGCGCGTTTCGCTGTTCTCCAGCTCATCAGGTGGGAGGGTCAAAGTTGGTAAATTTAGTTATTGAAATCGCTAGTTTCGCAAGAGATCAAGAACTAAGTTTACCAACTTTGACCCTCCCACCTGATGAGCTGGAGAAGAGCGAAACGCGCGTCGTGGGTATCAAAGTTTCTTCAACTGCTACTAATCGACATCTACATATATATATATATATATATCCAATTCTCCTGTTCCTTGCACAATAAAATGCCTATATTTCTAAAATTAGTACAGGCTGAGACAATAGGAACTGCAGTGTCACTTATGTCACGAAACGTAGTCAAAGTATAATAAAAATGAACTATTACTATTTAACAGTTAAGCCATGCTTACAAACCCTACATGCTGTCATCGGTACGCATTAACCGAAAACTGTTGGGTATAATGAAGCTATACGCCACTTTGGACTATTATGCTGGGATGGGTAAAATCTTCTAAACAGGAAAGAAGTCACCGTGGTAAAGACAGTTGTTTTATATATATTCCTTAACAAGTTGCCATGCTCATGTATTTAAGTATCGAAATTATTTTCAGTGGCGCGGCAAGTGGAATAAAACATGCATATACTAAAGCGTCATGATCAATATTTTCCTTGTATGCGTAAAACAGAATAACTTTGTTAAAAATAAATATATTTGGGCTTGGTAATCGTCGAGCTGCGCGTCTTAATTAAGCAGAGTGCGTATGTAAGCTGCTGTGATCTGAAGCGGATTCTGGTGCAGTAACTTTTTCTGCGAAGTCGCAAGCACACTAGTATTGCAGTAAAGAAAAATTCTATGAGAATGCATCCCAGCCTTAATGTATGTGTGTAAATATTATGCTCCTTATTCGCTCTTGCCCTCCTCCCCTCCTCACCGGTAAGTACATGTTCTTTGCATATTATTATGCCTTCTCTACATACGCTGTAAGTCTGTAGGTATGCACTAGTGTGTATCATATAAGCCTTACACAGTCTGTAGTTGTCTGTTTGGTACCTACCAATCGCTGATATAGTAGTACGGTCGCCAACCCTATGCAGTCAATCGTTTGGGCCGCAAGGGTATTTCTCAGCGGCGTATCTATTCTTATACGTAGATTCTATGTATATATATACTTGCTGGGATGTTGCAGGATCACCTCGGACGGAGTACGACTACAGTGGGATATTCATATGCACTTTGCAGTTCTGTCTTAATACTTAATACGAGTACGTCGGAGTAGTGGTAGGTGTGTCTGAACTGTACACTGTGTACAGCTTAGAGCGCGCGCCTACGTTGAGACCAAGTCAGGCGAGATTGAAGACAAAACGAGCTTCCTAGAGAATACAGACACAGCTTATATACGTTCAGCCTGGGGTGCGGCACTCTTGCCGTCACATTGTTAACATAGAAAAATTGGCGCAGGGCCTGCATACATCGATACCAACAGAATTCTTTTGAAACTGGAACTCGGCTCTCTTCAATGTTTTATTTTTCGTGAGCTCACAGCAATTAAAAGCTTCATTTTGTGATAGATCAAATTTCAAATTCAAAAAACAAATTACCACAGGCCAAATATTTGCGCTGGCTGTAAAGTGCGCTATCAGATAATTATTCCACTGAATGGCAATGCGCTGGTCTGGAGAATTAAAAGTTCAAGCTGCTGTCCGCACATAAACAACGTGGAGGTTAGCCCAAACTCTTGTCTAGGTAGCCTTGGGTTAGTTGTGTTGTGCGAACTGGAACCATTTGGTTACAATTCTGTTGCTGTTCTTTCTACGAGAATTAACTTTAATGAGGGCGTCAGTTACATCTAGTGTCTTATAGACGAGACACCGAAAATAGTTATTCGAACGAGGCCAATGAAAACCCTTTGGTATAATTGGTTTAAGGATACTTCAATATCATGTTACTAAAACAGGCACTGGAGATGCCGTCGGTGCGAGACAAAGTCAGCTATCTGCATCTCATAACAGCGCAGCTGACGCGTATTCTGAAGCAAGAACAAGATGAGCATCACGAAGCGCGGCGTCTTGTCAGATAACAAAAGAACCATTACACGGCTCGCCGAGTGATATCTAATTGGCCGCTTTGACGTTCAGCTCTGTCGTCAGAGGTTGCTGCGCGCTCTATCGTTTTACTCGGCGTCTTCCAGCACTTGAATTCAATAGCGAATGGTTAGTCTTGGAGCTGTGGGGATGGAATAGATGTCACGTGACTCTTGGTCTCTGTGGAAATAAAATGTTATGCTTGCACTCCGAGAGCGCAGACATTCGTCGAGCAAAGTAAAATCGTAACAATATTATAAACTCCGTCGTGCGTTTACATGTTTAAAATATTTATACATATATTCGTATCTTATTTCACGCTTTTAATGAAATAGATAGGCGAAACATAGGCCAGGTTACATATTTTGTAATAAGGTATGTTCGGTTTTAATGTACCTAGATCCACAAGCAACAATTAGCCCATGTTTTATAAGATGGCAAAATTGCAATTCTTAACCATTTAATTGAATGCAATTCTTGTTTGCTTAACTGACTTTGAAGTCCAGACAAAGCAGGTATTTACAGCTTCTCGATCTTCACACTGCCATGAAGTCTGATTGTTCTTACTCTTTCCACTCATCGAAACTACGGTTGCTCTCAGTTCACGACGCATATAGAGTAGATGATCAACGAATCACTGGAGAAGCTATTTTTACGGTGCAGCAGCCCCTCCGGAGAGATCCTGTAGGTTAATTTGTTCTAAACTATAGGTTGCAGGGACAATTTTCCTTTCCTGCATGCGGATTTTTTTTTTTTTATTCTCTTACTGGTGAGATTGGTATACTGTTCTTTCTTTTCTACTCTCCTACTTGAACGCATACGTTCCATCTGTTTGCTTAACTTATTACATGTTCCGTCTTTCTTCTTCTCTTGGATCGCAGCGGACTCTGTGGGTGTAGAGAGGATCTAGGTATAAAAAAAAAAATAATAACCAGGAAACTTTTAGAACGACCAACGTGCATTGTTTACATTACGTATTGATGTTTTTTTATTAAGTTGCATCTTAGTGCTACTGTTTACTTTACGCCCTCCGGTGTGAAGGCTAGGTCGGTCGATATGCAGCTCTCGAGTAACCAACCTTAGAGGTTGATTAATAAATTAATTATTAATTAAAGCAGCGCGAAGTAGAATCCAAGGTTCGTACAATGTAAGCTGCATGTACCTATTAATTTGCAGGTGCTTAGGCAGGTTGTGTAGGTGGCACTTCAAGCCCTGACACTACGCCTGAGAGTATCTTTGTAGTTGGCTTGTTTTTTCTGCTTTCTTTTAACGTTTCTCTAAATTAAGCTTGGAATAGAACCTTTGCGTCTTGATGCTTCGAACAGAGCAGTGATGTAACAGTTCAAAACATGCTTCGGCAGCAAATCTACGTTAAGATATACTAGCAGACGTACAGCAGATGAACCAATACTAGCAGACCAACAGGTTTTCGAAACCGCACGGTAAAAAAAAACCTCCTAAAACACACCGTATTTTTTAGTACATTGATTACATTAATATAGAAATAAGATGTGTTCTCAGAACATATTTGTAGTTATATCTGCGAACATAGTTACTGATTTAGATTATAAAACTAGTACTGTGAATAGACAGTATGTCTATAAATAAAGAACACATTGAAGTATGGGTACCGAAAAAATTTTTCGACGACAGAAAGCAAACCATTCTATGACCTAAGTGAGATAAATGTACAAAAAAAAAAACTGGTAACACTCATGAAAAATGTTGAGGTCTTTGAGTAAAGTGTGATGTTGAATCCAAGGAAAATAGGAAAAAAAACACCTGTGCAGTAACTGACTTGATAATAATGTAACACAACTTTAAGTTGAACAGAATGCAAAATGTCCATGAATGAAACAGCAGGTTAGGTTACAACTCGGGCTTGCATGGTATGCGAAGATATAGAAGTTGTTGATAACTAGCGAGAGTTTTCGTGCCTGTAATAATGACGACAATGAACTTGTGATGAAACCTCTACACTTTTCTCTTCTTGTAGTATTGATTTTGCTGGAAACTGTGCACCATTCTTGCAGGCTTTGTTTTTTTTTTTATTTATTAAGATTAAGTTGTGAGTGACGCAATCGAAAAATCGGACAGCAATTGCGTTAAGTACTCAAAATTACGAATTTTAGGCACCTATCACTAAAGATTAAACCCGGAAACGTTCATCTCACATCGAAGTAAAAATTCGACGCCGTCGAAGGTTTAAAAAATATGACCTTTCCTCAGCGTAAAGCTTCATCTGAAGCGAAATAATTAAGCTAAAGAAAAAAACGCGGAATGGATAGTGAAAGACGGGAATGGAGGCTCAGTCGATTGAAAAGCAGGCGGCACAAGCAAAAAGGAAATAAAACCTCCGAAGCATCTTGAAGGCTACATAAACATATTGAATTCAAAAGCATGCTGTTCTGCTACATATGTGCAAAGTAATGCACAGTTTAGTGGTTGCTCAGCTGATAAGTCTTGTCGTCTCTCCGTCCCGATATGAAGCATTAGATAAGATGAACGTCATATGCTGAACCTCAAGAAGGCCGCTGTCCATCCAAATTTACTAATCTAAGCATTGAAGGTGGTTGCATTGCCTCGACGTGGTATGCACTAGCACTAGATTGCACTGCCTGCCCACTGCTGTTATTATTATTTTTTTGTCTTTAGCTCATGATGCTTATATTAAGCTGAAGATCAACGATGACAAGGGAAATATATACCTGAGACCGGAACCACCTAGACCAGAGCAAGAAACTGGAACTTCTCAAGTACAATAATGATTTTTCGCCTGTACTAAATGATTATGGAGCCTCTTTGTCTCCCAAAATAGGGCACAAAACTACGTCTTTGCACAGACAATTCAAACCATCGCTACTTGAGTTACAGGATTGCATTAACAAACCATACGAATGTTGCCTGCGAAAACTGGGAATGATCTCTCTCGAGCAAAGACGACTCAGGGGGCAACTAATAGAAACATTCAAATATATGACTGACTTCAACGACGTACCTACAGCGGGACTTCTTGAAAGAGACCATAATGATCTCCTGCGAAACGGCCAAAACTCAAGCATAAAGCCTGAAGAACAACCTTAAGCCAGCAGTTCTTTCCGTATTTAATAGTAAACATTTGGAACAGACACTCCTCTGACGTTGTCGGTGCATAGACAGTCAACGCATTTAAAAATAGACTTCAAAAACATTGGGAAAGACATCCTCCATAGCTAAGAACCCGTCCTTCAGGAGGAACGAACTCTCAAGCTCCGCAGTTCAGCGGCTATAAATTACTCGTGCGTACATGCATGATAGACTCGTGGCCGAGATCTTTCTTTTTTTCTTTTTCATCTGCCCTCTATATCAAGCTAACATAATGCCAATAGCTCATAGAAGGTTGGGGCGCAAGTCTCGGTGTCTCTGTGGGAATGGGCCTGTTGGCCCGTCTACTGCCGCCTATCTAATCTAAACCTAGCGAGCTCTCCGTGTGATGGGAGGCGTAAACGAAAAATATTACTAGAAATAATGACAACTAGCGGAACCCGTGGAATTTCCACGGTTAGTTAATATTCTCACTTTTTAAAATGAAGCAATCCCGACCTATGCTATTATATCTCACATTAGTTCGACCTAATGCAGCGTCTCCATCTAACTTTGCCGACCCCATAAATAGCGCCTGTCCCTTAATCCTTACGAACTGCGTCTAACCTCAAGTCTGTTGCCCATGAGAGTCAAAACATGGGATCGTTTCTCACTATCCTGCCCATTACGCTGCTGTGTATGTAGCTTCGATATGTTTAATATTATTGTATTCAAAAGCTGCTAAAGCTCCTAGCCGCAGCGAGTGCACGTGCCTCAGATTAGACTCAATCTTCGAATTTCTATTGAGTTTCAATTCGCAACTATACATATTTGGAATTGGTGTGTCTTAATAGATTCAACCGTAACCACGCTTACAGAAACATCTGTACGAGGATTCAACCGTTATCACGCTCACAGAAACATCTGTTCTAGGAAAGTGAAGCGTTTCCGTATTCCGACTCGTACGCAGCGGGCTTAACGTTGCCCCGTGTATGCCAAGTAGTAGCAAGTCCATCCTAAGTCACCCTACGCAACATATTTAGACACTATAGCATCGGTGAACCTCGCAGATGTTTTACCAGCAAAATTTTCGCCCTTGTACTGTATATCACGATGGAGACATATAGACAGCATAAAAACAAATATAGCATTCTCAATCTTCGGAGGTACTTTTCTCATTGCTTTTCTTTTACATTTGCACGTCTTCGCTGACCTTTGTTTCTCATCTCCTGAAGATAACATTATTTAGACTTCCACATTGTCAGCATTTCTATTTTTCATCGGTGTATTTGATTATTTCAAATCTAATGCGGGGCCGGTGGCTGCTGTACACTTTATTTGCAATAGCTTTAACACAAAATATAATACTCAGCCCATTTTTTTTTTTTCAATAATTGATTGCAGTCACCGAAGGCACTATTTCTGTCAGTTTACGTGATGTCTTTAACCATCGCGCTTCAATTACACTTCAAAAATGCTTTAGAATGAAGCAGTTCAGAACAGGTCGTGCATTGTATCCCGGCTACGAATTTTTCCATATTTATATCGTTATGCGACCCCAGTAAAGTAATTTTTACGAGATATGAAAATCGGTACTGTATATGCATGATACGTGTAAAATGAACTTCATGTCTCTGCTTCGAAACTGACTGAAAATTTCTTCAAGAGGGAGGGCAAGAAGACAGCTATGGTTGAACTTTCTTCCATCACAAATTTGAGCTTCATGCAAGTTGAAGCTTCCGCTAATACTGAAAAGCTTAACGTACAGACACATGGACGGACAGACGCACGTGTCCTCAAGCAGAACTGTAATATAGATAGTAATTACCTAATTATGGTAGATGGTATAAATTTGAACTTTCGAAACGGGATCGACGCTTTACTGTTATATAATTTTGAGTACTAAAAAAAACAAATATACGAGTTGGGTATAATTTAAACGCTAAGCGTTGTCATCCCGTTTAACTGCATCGAGGCCTTGTGTTTACGTTTTCAATCGAGGTATGTTGTGCCGGAACCCCTCTCTACAACCGTGCGCCCAACATATGAGCTCGCTCGTCAAGCCGACATACCGCGGGCAAGTAGCGTAGATACGGTGGTAGTTTGAACAACGTGCCAGTTAAAACGTTCGCCCATTACGTTAGGTGTACGATTGTAAAGTTTGACTCCGGCACAAGGAGTACAAATTTTACATTCTGCCAGTACAACTACTGACATTGGACCCGAACTCTGTCAACTAAGTTTGTGTTTTTTCCCCACACCCGCAGTAAATTGCCCCAGTAGGGTAATAGACCCTTATTTTGCAGTTAATGGATGTTCCGTGTTTAAAGCAGTAGCCTGACCATAGTGGGCTATACGACCTTTGCAGTTCTGGTGCACTGCGAAAAAAAATCCGATACTGGCGGGTTCTTGTTCAGCCAATAAAGTAATTGGGAGTTGCGAAATTGTAGCTTGGTGTAATCACTCAAGAAGGCTGGAAACACAGAACTGAAGGGTAGACGTAACCGGTCTAGTTTTTCACTTTATCCCTACACAACTACCGACATGGGATCAACGTTTCAGTATCTAGAGGAAGACATAACGACGGTATAATAATACACAGGATTTTTATACTAATAGCGACATGGAATCCAAAAGCCACCAATTAAAGGGTCCAATTATTCTCATCAAATTGTCGTCCAGTGGAGCGAAGTGAGGCCCGGGTCAGCAGCTGGCGTGGGTCCATTAGCTCAGTTATGCACACTGCCAAAAGTTGACGCTGGAAGTTCTCGGTATCCATATTTTTTATTTTAGCCTGCGCTCTGACCAAAATATCTATAAACTCCGAACAAAAGCGATATTCTCTGGGCAAATGGCCTTACTTTTAGAGCAAAGCTGCAGTCTGGACGGTGAGGGAGAGCAGCAGCAGAACTGCTCGCATAATAGATGCACTGCCGGCACGCTGGGTCCTGCAGTTGAAAAGAGCCTCTGCTGTCGTAAATGGAAAGCGCCGAAATAAACCGTGAGGGCGTTTGGCTCCTGGTTTCATCCTTGCTATTTACCATATATGACTGGCTGCATAAGTTTCGTCTGTCTTTCATTGGGGACTGACGGAGGACATTCCGCGCTCTTGAAGAAAAGACACTTCAGTATGCTGAGAGAGGCGAATAATAAGAGTGCATTGCTTTGTCGATGGGCAGAGGAGGACTCATATTTCTGACAATGAGCAGTGCAAGATGGACATCTCAGACGAGCGGTAGAGTATGAGGGTCTTGGACTTATCTGAGGACCGACAGAGGATGAACTTTTCTGAGGATCCACAGAAGAGTACAGATATTTCTAACAAAGTACGAAGGAGAAAGAAAATTTCTAACGATCGACAGAGGAGGATGGATGCATCTAGAGTTACGGATATTTCTGTTGGGTGACAAAGTAATGTTTGTAAAAACTGAGACAGTGGACAAAATGAAGACATTTCTGATTAACCACGACGAATAGAGCAGACGACGGAGTAAGAAGAGCAAATATCCAAAAACATTCTTTGGTGTCTTTTACGGGCAGTATCAAAAAAAGACCTGATGGTAGTAGATGCTGAGACCACGTCCAGTAATGACATCAAGTGCAACACGAACAGTTCACGATTTTTGGCGCTGGAAGCGAGCTGCTGGAATGAGGTAAGCCCCGTTCACAATACTGCGGCGAGAATGTATCCCCTTGTAGAGGTTTCGTAAATCTCTGCAAATTTTGTTCGTCATGCCGTAACTTTACCCGCTTTTGCACGTTTCCAACTTGTCTGGATATTATTGCGCGATGCAAACTGTGAAGAAGAGATGCACTTTTTCTAGAAAGTGTAAAACAAGTGGCACACGCATTCACCGTGATTTTTTATTAAAGTGAGCATAAGTGAAACAGTGAAGATATATATAGGTACGTAAAATAATAAGTTACTAGCAGTAACAGAAAACTACAACGTAGATACTTGAGTTATCTATATATAGGCGCGTCAGAAACGAAGTTGTCAACGTGTGTGCTGGACAAACGTCGCGTACGAAGTACAGGTGCGGAGGCTGCCGTGCATTGTACACTAGCCCTGCGAAATTGCACAGACGAACATCGCACGCACTTGCGGTGGTGTGGAAAAGGCTTTAGAAGAACACTTGTGGCTGTGCAACTGTGCCCTGTAACCTGGCACCTCAACTGTTACTAGTTTTCGTGTCGAGCTAGTCCAGGTATTAGAGTGTATAGCAGCTGGTAACTTGTTAACTTTGTCATATACGGTACTGTTTAACTCTATGATAGACTGACCGGAGCCTATCCGGCCAGCAGTTGTGTAGTGTTTGTCGGTATTTCGTACAACATTGAGACAGTAACAAAAAAAGGTTATCAGGTTCACGTTCACCTGACCTGTTGAGCGGATCTTATTGCAGCTCATTTTAAAACGAGGACATTGATTGACTTCTGATGAACTTCGCTGCCACGCATTGGCCAGCTAATATGAACAGTCAGCAGCCGAATTGCTCACGAGCGACACCGTGAGGCAGATTACTGTTTGTGCCGCAGCGCGAACTGTAGAATTTGAGACCGACTACAAATTGCTTATTAATGCTGTCAAGAACAGTAATGAAGATTCAAGATTCAAGTACTTTTTCAATCGAGAGAGCTAATTGTTTCATACCTGAGTACTTGTTCTATGTATCAATAGACAGTGATGGGCACTAAATACATCAAATATTTAAATACTAAATACTAAATACATCCGTAAAATGTAATTGAATACTAAATACATTTTTTAAATGTATGTAAATACTAAATACTTAAATACATAAATGTATTTAAATACTTCAGTAAATACATTCAATTTTTTCTTCTTTTTGGGCACCAAAAGGCACAAACTCAGGTGTATTTTCGGTGTTCATGAATTATTGCATATAGATATTGATATACT
>LQNS02278091.1:16306743-16316826 GCA_001587735.2 Parhyale hawaiensis | reverse complement strand
AGAATATATATGGGCCTCACGAACCCAAGGGCTGTCGCGGGTGCCTTCTTCGCAGGGGTAGTTGCAGTTATATAGGTTAGGTCGGTTCTACATAGATACATTCCTTTCTGATCCGTGAGGGTCACGGTAGGGACCCTCCACACGGGTGTTTCTTTCTACTGTCCTCTTCTGATTTCTTCTTTCGTCTTTTCGTGATGGCTTTACGCCTGATTTACAGCCAGTAGTAGTGCACTAAGCCAACTGAGACTCTCGGGTAGAAATGTGGAGATCAAGCATTCTTACTGAGCTTACTATTTCTAGAACGACTGAGTCTTCACTGCAGGGATCACTCATTGAGTGGAGACGGTGGTAAAACAAAGACTATAATAACTACAACACCCAAGGGCCTAAAATTATCACCCTCGGAGGGGAAAATTTCATTGCAGTCATATTTGATGGCCAGCTTACAGTACAGTTTTAGTATTTTTCACATTTAGATCAACCCACCTGACTACCTGCAAAAATTTATGAACATTCCTCAGTTCCTTCACCATCTTTTTGGGTGGAATGACAAATATATTAAGGAAGAAAAACCCAGCCTAAACAACCAACAATGACCTTGATTTACGAAGCACAAGGGATGGAAAAATAACACTGAGGCGTCAATAAAGATTATTACGTAAATTTAAGAAACTCATTTCGGGATCCAAGAAGTTGTCATCAGATCTTCCAAAAACAATGACACCAACTGCAACATTTACACGACAGGAGGCGTTTGATGGTGTGTCCGTGTAACCTAACCCCTACTCACCCTGTACAAAAAATTACATACCAGAAATTGAAAAAATACGTGGTTAGAAAACCAGACCTGCCCTCACCTAACCTACCCGAAGTTATGAAGGATTCTAATCCAACTTACCCGAAATTAGTTCGGGTTTTCCGAAAGTACGGCCTTAAAAGTGCGAAAATCGGGCCAAAGTAACTTCTAGGCGAGGGTGACGTACGTTAGGTTACGTCAGCCATTTGCTAGGCCTTCGGGACGTCTCTCTTTCGTGTCCACCTTGCATCCTTCCCGATTTTATACTCCTACTTGCTCATGCTTTATTCTGTTCTTCCTCTTCTTTCCTGTCTTACTGTTATGCAAGTTGATCCTGTGTGGGAACACCTTCATGCATGGGTTCCTTGTTTCTCTTGGCATCTATATAATCGAAGTTGCTTTTATCAGCACTGCACATTACTATTGAAAATTGACACAACTGGGCGTTTTGCAATTAGACGTCAGTGTTACCCTCTCACTGTTACCCTGTATTACACCATCAAATTATAGTTAGCTAGTTATAGTTAGAAAATTTAAGCCTCCGTTTCCGAGCAGAACGATATCACAGAAGAAAAAGCAAGGAACATATAGGGTAATGTCTCAATTACCGAATGCCTTTCTATTACCGAACGCAATAACATTCCTACCTATATTCGGTAATAGATGGTCATTCGGTATTTGAGACATTACCCTATATGTCACTTGCTTTTTCCTCTGTGATATCGTTCTGTATTAGTATATATATATCCCATATCTGCAGATTCTGCTGCACCTTGCCATTTCCTGGAGCGCAATCCGCTGTATGTTTTTTCAGCACGAACCATGACGTTTTTTATCCGGACAGCTATTACGTTGGGTCAACATTGCCTCCACTTGCTGGCACACTCGATATTTTCCCAGTCCCTCGCAGGCTGAGGGTCGGCACGGCTCCTGTGCAGCTACTGCCGCGGGGCACAGTCCACAGCTGCTTATGTGACGAGGTCACCTGGCTGTTTGGAAAGGGCAGAATACGAAGCGACCAGAGTAATATGAAGACCACTCCTCTCAATTACGGCAAATGCTACTAGAAAAATTTGATGCTGTGGCCGTCAGTTAGCTCATTATTCGTTCATTCAAGTACATCTGCTTACTGCGATGTGGGATTTGATTTCCCATGTGAAAGTCTACATGAACATCATAGATGCGAATCACTAATTTTGTGTAGCTGAAGAACAACGGGCCATGGACGAAATGTCAATCAGCTGAGGCTTCGTCTCCTTAATGAAAAAATCGTAGTTGCCAACACATCTGCTAAACCATTATTTTTCCCCCCACATTTTACCTCAGTTTGACTATATCTGCATATGCTTTAGTATTACATGCCTGGACACTTGAAGAGGATAACTGAACAGAATGTTCAATAAAATCAATATAATTATATAAGAGATGCAAAACTGAAAAAATAAAAACTATTCTGTCCCCTACAGATTTTATCATCTTTTCTCTAAGGTTTTGATTTTTGTTTAAATTTTCAGCAGGCCTACATGTTCCAACAGTACACTGTAACATTTGATTTTAACAAATCGATGATATCGTTTATTCGCTCTTACCATTAATACATGCTCTGCAACAACCATTGATAGCAGATATATTGGTCAGCAGGACGTACGAGTCGCAGTAAACGTTTGAGGAAACTTGTGAATTAAGTCTGCCGAATTATTGGGTCTTAGAGCTCTTCTGTTCCTACTACATATACCTAATGATCCTTTTGATGCAAGCTCAATCCAATTGAAAATTTGCGAAAATATTTATAGGCATAGATCTGTGCAATGTATCCACAAAATATTAACACCTGCAATATTTCTGCAAAGAAGAATAGTCCAAGAGTCTTGTAAATCTCTATAAAGGACTCTTGAACAACTATGGAAGGCGGTTAGATGCTGCTGAACGGGTTGGGGCTTTGCAACAAAGTTTTAAACGATAGCATCCAATACTTCTGAGTGGTAGACTTTTCTAAATGTTAGTGAATATGGGTTTGTTTTATGACTCTTGAAATCCTAATTGTGCAGATGCGTAGGTATTGAGCATTAAATCACTTTGATAATTAGTTGAGCCTAAGTAAAATTTCTTATTGCAGGATTGACGAAAAGTTATATGTATCCACAACTTTGGCTTGTTGCTGTGTACGGCCTAAAAATGTCTCCTGTATTCGTATTGGGAAGTCAATGTTTAGTCGAGCAGGCCATATCACATGGCACTGCGGGCTGTCGCAACACACCGTGCTCTAGGCCATTACTAAAGCCTCAGCTTAACCCATTACCATATACTATCCATTTGCTCTGGACGGTTTTAGAGAGCTAGTTTAGCGAGAAATGTTTCCTGGGTGAGTTAATGAGCTAGAGCGGTAACTCCTAATCTCCTATTTATGGGATACTCTACTGTGATTCAAAAACGTTACAACTTGCTACCAAAACCAACTATTCGATCGTACAGCATTTATTTACAACGCAGAACATGGCAGCCATGTCATGAACACATGCACATCCTTGTCTTTGAATTCTGCCTTTTTTCAAATTTCTCAAAAATAAAAACAAACCAGAAGCTGCTGCGCTCGTTCCCACGTTTTTGTACAGACTTCAGTTTCCAGTTCTCGAAAAATCAAGCTCCCGTCCAGATGAAACAAATATGCAAGGGACTCGCTATTTTTCCCATGCACGCACACAATTTAAACAGCTATCCTGCATTCATTTCTGCTTCAAGTTCAAATTAAAAGCAATTTCCCGTGAAAAGTTTTCTCTAAAAGTTTCTGCTGAGTTACCGCAAGTTAATTGACTCTGTTGGTTCAAATAAAGTGTTTGCGGGAGGACAGTTAACGGTTTGTTGAGCTCGCTTTTCATTGTTATTACGGGCATTGCAAGCGATATGGTCGGCGGCTAAAACTCTTAAATTTCAGTCCTCGCTGTAACAGGAAAGACTAGTGAGCACATTCCCGGTTTTCCCGTATGCTAAAGGCCGCGTTCCAATATCAGAGGCAATTTGTCACGATCGGCGGCTCCAGCCCGCTCTTTACAGCGGACTGTTGCGCCGCGATCAAATCTCACGTCAGGTGTATGCTTTTCGCTGCTGCTTTCGTGCCAGCTCATGTTGCCTTCACTGTGCCTAGAGCTTTGGAAGAAGGGAAGATTTACGCAACCTGATTTGTTACTTGTGCTGTTCGTCCTCCTGTGTTATTGCTACCGTGCTGATTTGTTGCTGACACTGATGTCTTCCAGCGAAAACAATGAGAGTCATTGGTTGCACTCTTCTACATCCCTCCCCCCATCCCATATCTTACAGAGAAAAACATACGAGCTGCGGCTGAGGACCATCCCTCTACACTGTGGACAGTTCGGTGCCAAGTTCGGCAAATCAGACGTTGTTTTCTAGTCCAATATGTATTGGCGTAGAATTCATTGCCAGCTTCCGTGTACCGCGCAGAGTCGATCGTCACTGTACTTGGTTGTGAAAGTGAACTTCAAGGCCGAGTATAGTTATCAGGCTACAGGTTGGATGGTCAAGGAATGCCGTCAAGATCTTCTTGTTTATTTACATCTTATTATACAAGAGTAAAAAGATATGATCCAATGATAAGTAGCAACATGCTACTTGATAGATGCAGACTATAGAATACAAGGTCTACATATAAATAGCGTTACAAGCAGAATGCCGTAGGCAATGTTGGTACTGCAATGTCAAGTATCGAATTAAGCTAACGCTTGATCGTGCAAGCGCTTTAAATACCTATAAATCCTGGCTTCATTAGAACACCGGTAGCCTCCGCCGGATTCGAGTCGGAAGTCCGTGGGTAAATTACTTTATGTTTACAAGCATAACAAATATCTTCGAGACTCTGGCTACAGGCAGCTTTTACCGATGTAGGTTCCGGCGGAACGTCATTGAGAAATACCATGTCACTCAGAGGCAGTGCTGGGACACCGGCACATTTTGCGTGGTCATAAACGAGCTTTTACGTTCTTTATCTTAGAAGCTCTAACCTGAAAGAAGCCGGCGGTGGCTACATCCGCCAGGCATGACTTCGCATGACACAAGGACTGCGTCTATACATTTGAATGTTACTGGCTAACACATTGGAATGTTGTATGTGCGAATTGCGTATATAACAGTCCTTGATGCCCTAGCCTATAATTTTAATAATATGAGAACAACTAGGATATCAACAAACTAGAACACTTCACAGTGTAGCACCATAATTTGCGATGAGAAGAGGGAAGAGCTGAAAGTGCTGAGTCAGCAGTTTTGGCATTATGTACATCTAGGTCAATGCATCTGATTGCCTGCAAGAGATTATGACGATAAGCTCAATTCGTTTTGGCAGTTTTTGGGTGGACATACAACTAAACATAACAGAGAAACAAACAGACACAAAACGAAAGCATCTCCTCTCTCACTATGTTCGCAGGTGATAATTTTAAGGACCGGCCTACGTCATGTACAAGGCTTCATCCAATGCTAGCGCTACGAGGCACCAACCAAGTGTTGTTTTCTCTCTAGTTAGGCTAGTGCGCTCTTCCAAACTGAAGATTGTGTCGGAGCACACTAACTCTCGACTTGTGTTCACAGAGACATAAAACCACTTGGAGAACTCTTAAGTGTAAAAATCCAGAAAACATCAACTAGGATAATACGTGGATTTACAGAACCAATCAACAATCTTAGTTCTGTGAACTCTATTTCTCAGGTCAACAATTTTATAGTCCTCAGCTTAAAAATTTTTCCTTTGGGCGTTTTAGGTTCATTAATTTGAGTGTTCGCATTAATTTGAGTGAAGCGCTGCGTTTGTTCGCATATTTACAGAAGTTTGTGCATAAAGTCTAGACATGTTGAGCTTATCATCATAAACGAAAATGCACTGCGATTGAGTAATTTATGCCTGCAGAAACGTAGCGCATGCATAATAAAGAAGGTAGCGTCAGTCGGACACTGCAAGAGTATCGTTTCCGCTTTACTTTTTCTGCACGCACGTAAGGTCGTGGATGCAGCGAGGAAATGTGGCAATGGTTTGTGACAGAGTTTGATACTTTGTCGTGTAGCGTTTTATATTGCACGTGCTGAGTGTATGCACTAAAGAAAAAGTCAACTTTGACTGCACCCTCCACCAACAAAACCCACACGCATTGGTTCGTGCGCAGGACATAGGCCAACTGGCCCCAGAGGAGTAAGTGCAGCTGCAGCCGACGACGCGACGGGTCGCTAGCAATTATGGCGCTGAAACGGTAGGTTCAACGACCACCACTCCTATTCTAAGGTAAGTACTCTTACGATAGCTATGCGCATCCAGCAAATTTGCTGATTCAGCGCGGAGAGCTATGAAAAAGACCGCACCTGGGCTGGGGATCGTTCTCGGGACCCTCAGCACAACTGTGCTGTATCGCTGATGCTCAGGTTTAGACATCACCAAATGCATATGCTAACGTGCTGTTTGCAGTCAGAATAGGGCATAACATAACTCGCATGCGATGTAGGAAAACCTATATTTTCGATAAGGGATTATAGAAGGACCTTAAAAACTGGTTACGCGTGCTGTTTATTGGGGATATACAAGAATTAGCAACAGTTTGGAACACAATAATTATTGTTGAAGTCGTGCGCTGAGATAACGTATTTAGATGCATGGTGCCTGAGAGTGCTCCACCTTAATTAAACGAGATAATTTCACCCGATTACCTTTCATTGGAACTTCAATCCTTAGAGTTGTATTTGCCACCATGAACTGAGTTTTAGGTGTTAAATGCGAACCAGTTACACTTGAACTTGAAACGGGGGAACGCTCAGCCATCAGCACTGCACCAATTTCACGCCAGACCCAAGCGCAATCGGGTGCGCCTGGTCATGTAACCGGTGTGGCGGCGTGCCCAGCTCACCAAATTAAAAATCCGTGCAAGGTATCAACCTTCGGATGAACTTCTTTCGATCAAATCGAACTCACCAGAACTTTCCGGCCGTGTCGCCCGTCTAGCCAGTAATGGAACCCGATCTGGTAGGCTGAGGTGCCGAGGGGTTCGAGTACCGCAGCTTAAACAAGTGGCGAACCTCTGCGCCGCAGTCGCCTCCCCAAGGGTCAGGACTGGGCTCTGTATAAGCTCGCCATCATCTGCAGCTCCCACAGAAACAGGCGGCAGCAATTCCTCGTCTCGTTCCTGATTAATTAGTCATCCTGGAAGCTTTGGGACTTGGGCTCTAATGAAAGCGTTGGATAAATAGTGGTGCTTTGAATACAGATGGTGAACTGCAACGTTCACCTGTGGGATGAATCTTCGTTCTTTGCGAAAACTGAAAGAGCGCTAAGAAAGTGCCGCGCCAAACCGACGGATTTACAGCATTACAGACCTCCATTGCCCCCAGCAACAGCACATTAATGCGTGTTCCAAAATGGGAACATTGGCAGTTATGCGGTAAAAAAAATCGGAGCAATACCAGCTCCGCGCTAGGTGTAACTAAGTCGTTTTCGCGTTGGAGGAAAGGTCGTTTTGGAGTCACCATAGCAGCTTTTGGATGCAGTCAGGCAATTACGGCGTAACCAGGCTCCAGAATAGATTAGAAACCATGTATTTCTCCAACATGTTGAAGAATTTTGGATCTTAACATTAATACAATTGGTACAATCTTATACATAGAGTAAAACATAAAGGGCAATTAGACAATGCTTTCCAAGTTGCATATAACAGGACATTGGAACTCCTAGACAGGAGACAGCAAAATCAATCGTTCTAGAGCAGGAGTTCCCAACCGAGGGTGGTCGCGCTCCCTGGGGGTGAGAGATGAGGTTTCAAGTCAAGGGTCGCGAAACCTTAGATTGTTTCCAGCGTCATTCAAAAATTAACTTGAATTTGGGCCGTAAGTTGATATAATTTAAATAATTTAAGTTCTTTGTCATCATATCTGTTGTTAATTTTGTAGGGGTTCGAGGATACAACAAAAAAATTTTTAGGGGTGACAATAAGCACAGATAAGGTGGGGAACAATTGTTCTTGAACATATGATTATAAGGAGATCGTGGATATGATGCTATTATTAAGCATTGTAAGTGAAATTACAATTCACGCACTCATAATATAACTATTTATTGCTACTACTGAGGCCTTCACAGAATGCAATGGCGTAGAAAGAAAAGAAAAAAAACATATATTTCTTCCCGTAGGAAAGTTTTCATTCAATAATACTATTACCATACTTGTTTAGTACACTAGTGTAAAACATTATCGCAATGAGCCTCACAGATTAGGGAGGAATTGTGTAGCACTATTCTAACTACTGTATTTTACTTCACAACCTACATTCTGTACAACGCTCTATGATAGCAATAGGTTCACACATTGTTATATTGTAAATCAACAAACACATCATGTTAATTTCAAGGCTATGAAGAGGCGACTTTAGGAAAACCTAGAATCTAAGATATATAGCCTAATCAAGAAGAAAAGAGAAGCCAGATAAAAAACACGAGCACACTGCAGTAAGAGATATCTAGGGGTGCCATCCTGGGGCGCCATTGCTCTAAAGCAAATGATTAAAAGGAGATCGTTAAGATGACTTAATATTAGGCATTATACGTTATGTTACAATTCACGTAATCTTAGAATATAACGGCATATTTTTTTCATCTTCAGACACTTGTAGAGGATTCTATAGCATCGAAACGAAGACATTTATCTTTTCCCGTAGGTAGGTAGAGACCAAGGAGGTTCTAATAGAGAGGAGTGCACCCTATCTATTTATCTTATACGGGAACGTTGCGAGTAAACTTTTCCCTTAAACTGGCTGAGTGGCTTATCCAATCGGAGAGCGGCATTGCCTCAAACAGCATATATAGAAAGGAGTCCTGAGCTCAAATTTTTATAGCCATTAACCATCGACGAATTTCCGAGCGGNGACCACTGCCACTTCAGCCAGTTTAAGATCTCCAAACGCCAGCTTCAGTCACGTGACAAAGCCATGTGTTTACTCGCCCAGGGAAGGCTTGCGCGTACTCCTCCCATTGAAGCTCCTTGGTAGAGACCGACCGGGGCCCTGGGCCTCGGCAAACCCGGGCCTTTATCAGCGAATTAGCTGGGCGCCGTATCTGGTTTTTGTAAAAATTTATCCTCTAGTGTTTACCAAAACGCCCTCCAGCAACAGGACTACTCACAAGCAACATCCTTAACTGCGTTACTTCACTCGGACCTGCTTGGCACGGCATTATTCGGCTCAAATCTGCTAGTGTAATGCAAGTCGTTCCGACCATATGAGGTTATTTACTGCTCAGTTCTGATTTGAAAACAGCACCGAGTTCTGATTGGCAGGTAAGAAGAGTATACCGAACTGAGAAGTAAATATGATACCACACTAATGTGTAAACAATCATTAGCTAATATTTCCTTTATATTTAATGTACCGTACCTTCAAAACAATTACAGTAAAATGGATTCGACATGATACTGAGCTTATGTGCTTGACACAGGTTCAATAACTATGCGCCAAAATTTCCGGAAGGTACAAGTATACGAAACCAATCATTAAGTAGGACTAGAACACTACACTGTATAACGACGCGCACCACAATGCTCGCGCAACATGCTCGCGCAACATGGTGTGTACAAACAGTACCGTATATATTACTTTATATCACTTGGCCAATTAATTTTGTAACTATCAGCTTTCAGCATCAAAAAGAGTTAGCGCCAGACCAAGCTCTTGTCGAGCTTCTTTAACCTTTCACTGACGGAAAGAAATATCACTTCTCGTAGTGATAGCCCTATTAATAACGTCCACAAATGCTTACGGCAGGTACAAACGGGCTAACTAAACTATCGCATCGGCAGCAACATTTGATGAAATGAAAGAAATAAGGCTCTTCCCGGAAATTTTTGACTAGTATCGCAACGGCCGCTAGTCCTTGTTCTGGAGTAGACCATAACTGAAGGGCAGAAACGCTTAATATCTGCTAGCGGGACCCGTGAAAATTCCACGGTTGATGACTGTCTTCACTTCTTAAAATGTACCAGACGTACGCTACACAACTTTCGTTAGTTTGAACCTAATGCAGCTCTTCTAATGGAACCCACACCGTCTAAGTTAACGTCAGTCACTTAATCCTGACGAACTCAAACTGACCTACCTCCGTCTACGGTGACATATATTGTCTAAGACTCTAAGGTAACGCCAGTCATGCAGGAAGACACATGAGAGAGTACAAATTACGCAGAGTGAGAGTGCTAAGAGAGGCTCTAAGTATCTTCATATCTTCATTGATTGGATTTCAGCGTTGGCAA